>JAEANM010012778.1:0-14668 GCA_017656035.1 Myanophis thanlyinensis | reverse complement strand
CCCCGAGTCCTTCGGGAGAGGGGGCGGTATATAAATCAAATAAATTAAAAAAAAATAAAAAAAAAATACAAGAATGATCTATTTTAATTTTTTTTTCTATGACAGAACATTTAAAACTCTTATTTTCAAAATCCTGGGCACATACATTTTCTCCAAGCAGTCATTTTGCACACCTCTACTATGAACCCATTATTTTTTTCAACTTGATACCCTACAGTGCCCACTGTAGTCCTGTGCTTCTGGTGAATACTACTTTAGAGAAAGCTTTTGTAATCATTGATCAAGTGGGCTTCCAAGTTTGAATTCACTGTCATTTCTAACAAAAGGATTGTTACAGGATAGGTGGAGAAACCAGTAGGGTTTTAGATACGGCTGAATTCCAATTCCCAGCATCTCCAGGTAGCATAGGCAGTGCTAGTAGTAACTTTAGAGAGAAAGTAGTAACTTTAATTAAACTATATTTAGACAACAATAGGTTCTTTATTCCTGACATAAGGTAATGGAGATCATGGATGAAGTAGATACTGCTTTCTTGCATTGGCCAACAATATTCCCTATACAGGAGGAATTCACATGGATCTAACTAGCAACTTTTAGCACGCTCAGTTATAAGAATGATGGGAATGGAATTACAGGTCACATATTCTAAACAGTACAAGCACAGACAAACTCAATTTTACTTTAGGGGAGGAGCTGTCAAACCCTAAGTGCCCCAAGGAAAAACATGTGTACATTCCAAACTCTTAAAAAATTATGAACTCAGGAATTTGTTTTGAGTCCCTGAACATGCATTTTTCCATGTCTGCTCACACCAAGCTTTTTTCATTTACAGTAAGTTATACTTTTAAATAAGGAGTCATTTTTATAGTTGCTATTGTTATTATTGGGAACTGAAAATCCTTGTATATCATTCAGAACTCTACTGATAGTTTCTACCTGTTCCTGAACTACAAAGCTGTATCACTTCCTTTTTCTTCCACTTCCTTATATCAAACTGTATGCTGCATTTGAAACAGGGATCCTTTGGCTTCTGGGGAAGGTATGGCCAACTGAAGACAGTTCTGCAAAGTGAAACTGATGATCAGTTCATTGGAACCTCTTCAGATAAGGAAAAAACAGGACATCAGCCATATGTGTTTCAGGACAGCAGTTTTCTGCAGGTTTGAGTGCTGGGAGACAAAGAGATCTTGCTCACAAGTGAAGCCTTTTAAAGGACACTAAGTTTGCAAACCCCACTTTCTAATCACTTTTGGAAATTGCAAAACCATCATAAACTATTAGAGACCTTCAAGACAAGTTCTAAAAAAATTTGTCAGGTGAGTTTATCTTCAACTCCAAACAAAAGAAAAATCCATTATAGGTTTAAGAACTTAAAAAGAACTTGAAATAAATAGCAAAATGCTAAATAAAATTTTGACTTAAGGTGGTGATTATAAATAGGTCAGATGAATATGGAATATTGATTTTCACTATAAGATTTTGCATTTTTTTTTAAAAATAAACCATTTTGGCTATCCTGCTTATTGCAAGTCAGAACAATGATAAGTGATAATTTTAGAAACTGGACAGCGGAGCAGACTAAAGATTCTAAACAGAAGAAAAAAATACAAAGTTGTTTTTGATGTCAGTTAATAATGAAACTTCTAAAATGATCAAACATTATAATATTGGAAATATTAAATGACTTATTTGAAGAATGGAACCAGAAATTAGTAATTACAATATCAATATTTGTTGACAATGATGTCTGCTTCTACAGAGAGATTGGGGTCCAAAAGATATTAATGAATCACGGGCGGTCGCATAAGCATTTCACTGCATATCGTACCATGTATGACTGTGTATGTGACCAATAAATTTTAATTTTAATGACAAATATGGAAATCTGTCTGACAAATTTATCTGACAACACAGAAAAGGTACTGAAAGTGGAACTACAGACAACAGAATGAGTTGGAAAAAAACTATTTACTGAATATAAAAAAATCTTTGATTGTTGGGTGCTGCCAAGAGTCGCTTTTGATGAGAATTGGTGAAATTTGATGGAAGGAGAGGGAACTAGGGGAGTGGAGCGAAAAGGAGAGAAGACTGGTTGGAGTTTTTAAAATTAAAAAGACAAATGATAACCCAAAAAGAATGACCTGGAAAATGTTTTTATTGGTTTAAAAAAGAGGCTCTTGAATGAATTTGTATAATAGAATAAAAAAGAATTGAAGAGAAATTAATATTTGATTGAATTAAAGATTAAGACTGTTAGGAATAAAAGAAAAAAAAACAGATAGGTTTATTTGATCAAGGTTAAAGTAAGTTTTTTTGTTGGTGGTGGTTTGTAATGTTCTGGCAAACCATTTACCTTTTGCTGAAACCAGTATTGAAAGGTTGATGTTTTATGGATTTATTTATAGATGAGGATGGGATAAAGGATGAAAAGATTACAGGAACTGAAGAGTTATTAAATGTGTTTATATTGTAATGAAGTTTAGAAGTCATTTTCTTTCTTTTTCCATGATTTATTACTGTATTTCCATTCTCTTTCTCTAAGTTTCACTTACATTAGTTTTTGTTATTGTATTTAAAATTCTTAATAAAAGTTATATTAAAAAAGAAATAGAAATCTTCCTAAAATACAGCTGCTTTAATAAATCATGGACATATACTATATTCATGGTCCCACATGTACTAAAAAGCATCTCTTTACACAGTGTACAGGTAGTCCTCGAAGTGACTTATAATCATTTTTCACCTGCCAATTGCAGCCACCACATGGTCATGTGATCAGAATTCAGGTGCAAATAAACTGGTTAATATTTGTTATAATTCTGTCCTGGGATCATGTGATCAACTTTTCTGAACTTCTGATCAGCAAAGTCAGTGGGGAAACCAGATTCACTTTACAATCGTAAATTTACCAATTTACCAATTGCAATGACTCACGTTTTAACAACTGTGGCAAGAAAGATCGTAAAATGGGGCAAAACTCTCGTAATAACTGTCTCATTTAGAAATATAAATTTTTGGCTCAATTATGGCCATAAGTTGAAGAGTACCTAGAGTACTATAGAGATTCTGGACTGGCATTGGGGAGATTCAACTTCCAATCCATGCTCAATATTTGAATTTCACTAAATGAATTTGGATTAGTCACTATCAAACAAAGCTGCCTCACAGGGTTGTAGAGGAAAGGAGAATAAAGAGATGCCTATGTATGCCGGTACACTCACACTACTTCATGCTATTCTGACAACATTTCCAATACACCTATACAATTTTATTTAGGAAGTGGAGACACCACAGAGAAAATGCATTCTTGCTTTTTCTTGAAAATTCAACTTGCTTTTTTTCTCCAGCAGACATCTTCCATAATAGTTCTGCTCAACAGAAACACTACATCCAAAATAGCTGCTGCAACATTTATTATTGCAGCATGGGAAGAGTTCAGATATGGTTCACTACATTTTACAACACAAGCATTAAAAAATAATCTATGGGGGAGATAAATCATAGCTAGCTTGCTGCATCACAAAAACAGAGGTGCTAAATAAGCAGAACACCCTAAATTTCAAGTATAGAGTGATATTTTATTTCAAAGCTTCTTTCTAGTTAGCTAGCCATAGGTTAAGGCACCAGACTAACCCCATGAATTCTAGTCCTGCCTTAGGCATGAAAAACAGCTGGGTGGATTTGGGCCAATCAGTCTCCCTTAGCCCAATTCACCTTAAAAAATTATTGTTGTGGGAAATATAGAAAGAGGAAGGAATATTAGGTATGCTTGTCACATTGAGTTATTTATAAAAATAATTAAGATGGGGTTAAAAAAACCTAATCTACCTAAATTCTCTGTGGCTGCACCTTCCCTCTGGAATGAACTCCCCCCTGAGATTCGGACCATCACTGACCTGAGAGTTTTCCAACGTGCATTAAAGACCCATTTTTTCCAACTAGCTGGTCTGGCCTGATACCTTGATACTTGGGATAGTTAATTTTAATATTAAATTTTTAACTCTTTGATAAACTTTTTAGAATTTTAATAGTAACTTTTAATACTACAGCAAATTTAATGATTTTATATTGATTTTAAATGTTATTATTGTATTATTGTATTTTATTGGCTGTGAACCGCCCCGAGTCCTTGGGGAGATGGGGCGGTATATAAATCTGATTAAAGTAAAGTAAAGTAAAGTAAATAGATCTTCCTTAGTTTTCACAGATGTAAGTTGTAATGGATTTACTTCCAACCAATTCATATCTGAACTAATGCGGCTTAAGCTAACAGCTTATTGTTCCATTGGCAATGGTTATTAAAGAACACTGAATTAGCCAATTTTGTTTCAATATTATCCAAACCTATAACTGAGAGCAAATATTCGCAGTTAAACTTTCAGTTTAAAGCTCTCTTCTTTTTACTCCGACTGATAATACACCTCAGGAATGAAACACTGAAACAAGACCCTGAAAGAGAAAAGATAGATGCTGAGTTATAGCCACCTTTTATCTGACAACCAAGAATTATATAGTCAGAGAGTCCATTCCAATTTGGCCACAAATCGGAGGCTGCTGTGAAGCAGCACTTTCTGTAAATTCCATGGGTACTTTCATTCATGCTGGAAACTCAACCCTGTAGTACATTCTTTGTTTCAATCTGCAAGGATCAACACACAGAGAACACCTGTCTTAAATGATAGAGGAGTAGTCCCACAGCAAGTTCTTTTAAGTCTTTTATAGGCCAATGAATTTCTGCTTGGGTAACATTTATAGCTATTTATTTCTTCAGTAACATGGGGCGAGGGAAGGTTTCTTTTTCCCTTTAACTAGTGTCTAAGGTCTCTAAATAGCAGCAGCTACCCAAGGATAACTAAAACTTTCTCTTAAAAGAAAAACAGCCAAGGTGAGAGGGAACCTTTTCTTTATAGACCAGAGGCAAATAGCTAAGACTTAGAGGACCTGAGACCTCTTGGCCTATGATTGACTAGTCATTATAATGTTTGGAGGAAATAATACTTTTCTCTGCTACTTTTTATAACTGAGGATCCTAGTCTAAATTGTGAAGTGAAACTCTAACTAAAACTTATTTTCAAAGCTGTAAACAAATCCTAAAGTCCCTCTATTGTGCCTTAATACAAAACAGTTGTAACAAGCACCATCCATGGGATATTTTAAAGGCTGTCACTAAAACTATCATGGTCTTTCAGCCCTAACTTATTACTGAAATAATGGGCAAAAGATGGAAGAGGAATTGCAATGAGCAGTTTTAACTGAATTAAGAAAGTCTGAGCAATGCCCTCCTCAGAGCCTGCATTGCCACAGAAGAAGCAAAAAATTATTTATGAGTCAATCAGATTCAGCAGTACTTTCTGAGGTCATTCTGTCTGGGGAGCATCTACTTACATCAATGACTACTCACTAGAGGGCAGGGGATGTAGCAAACCAAGACGACAGGGCTTCTATCACAGGACTGCACCCACCATCTTGATAGTTAATCACCCTCTTATCATTGATCCCATTTCAATGGTACAAGTTAGGAATGCACAACCAGAGACCAATGCTACATACAGTGTTCATGAATAATATTCGTTCAATCTCAACTTTCGTCTCTGTCCTTTAAATTGGCCTCTTTTATTCAATAAAGAACAACATGGATTCATAACAAAATGTAAGTTCCTGTTCTAAATTGTGAATAAATTTCCTACAAAGGCAAACATGTCATGATATGTCATGTGATGCGATCAAATTTGACATCCCTGCTTTAGGTACATACTGGAGAATTGCATTCTCCAGTTCGTCCAGTTGACTGGTAAGTTGGAGATCAGGTGAACCAGAATTTCCAAGAGTACAGTTGTTTGGCTGCCTGGTTGAAAAGACTGGTTTAACTGATATCTTGTGGACCCTAGGTGGGCAGATATGAGGCTTATTACAAAAGAATGCATAAAGTATAAAAGAAATGGTAGAAACAGAAAGTATAAAACAAAATGGTAAAATCCCTAAGAGAGAAAAGGGAAAATTAACACTCTAATTTAGAAATGTAGGCTCTCATGCTTTGCATGTTTTCTGCTCAGACCTCTTTAAATAGTTGCAAATATTTATCTCAAAATAAATGACTCATAATATCTAATAAATAGCTTCTCTAGTCAGCTTGTGATTTCACTATTAACAGTTAGATTTAGCAATCATTTCCCTCTTGTCAACTCATTGTCTTCAAAAAGTCATTCCAATCTGGAGCAATAACTATAAAAAACAGTTGGAAAACAAATGCATTCAAAAGTGCAATGTCGGCCAGACAGGAATAGTCAGGAGAAAACAAACAATGCAGGCTTTGTTCTACAGGCCTGTTTACTGAAACTAGCCACCGTAAATATTTTCTGCAACAAACACTACAAACTGCTATAGCAACTGAAAGAAAAAAAATGAATTAAGTTCATATCAGCTGATAAGCCATTAGCAACAAATGCCTATTATTGTTTTTTAATCTCCCCAACAGAAATACTATGGTCAGATTCCAATCTAAAAGAACAGATAAATATAATGTGTTGCACAATTTCTATGATACAAACTGAAGAAGGACCAGGCATTCCTTTGATCTCATCCTCAGCTCCTGCTATTGCCAGTATAATTAAGCTCACCTCACTACTCTCTTATACTGCTGCAATGGAGAGCCATCCCGTTTTTAAATTCTGCACCAGAAACTACAATATACTTAATTGGTCATATAGAGATCGGTATCTATGAAAGTGTTACAATTTGGGAAAAGGAAGTATCCAGAGCTCAGGTAGGCAATATTTTCCGATTTGGTCTGTCCCAAAATGCCTCTTTAATAGAAAGTAAATTATTCCTCCCCTGGGTTTTTTTTTTTTTAACATCTAAGTGGATTCTATGGCATTTTTGCAAAGAAGTATGATGTTACGAGTTTGTGTTTCATTTTGCATCATTCTAGTTTGCAGATCAATCTTTTTTTAATTGAAAAAAAAACTTATGAAACAATTCTAGTGGTCATCAAGGAAGATGTGTGCAGATACTAACTATACCCATTGCAGATATTGCCTTTCCAGGCTTTGAAGCAATGAAAAATTACCTATATTGTATCTAAAGAAGTGCATTAATTTAAGTGAGCCAAGCTGTTTTGAAAAAAGATGGAATAGTAGGTAGGGAAGCAAATTACTTAAATACAAACAAGTGAAACAAAGGTGATAAAGAAGTACATATGAATGCAGTTTGGCTTCTACTTTCAGCTAGTAGGTTATTCCCTTCATAGATCCCTTCTCACCAAAGAAAGGGATCCTATGACAAACCTACATACTCATGGAAGCAGAGGTATAATTCAGCCACTTCGCACCTGTTCTATAGACTATAGAATAGTCTATAGAACCGGTCATTAGAAGAAATCTTTTTGGTTTTTTCCCACTTTGCAGGGTTAATCCTGTAAAGATTAACTTTACAGGGTTAATCCTGTAAATAAAGCAATTGTTTCTAGCCTAATCTTTATTGCCTTGCTCACAGAAACTGCCTCTCCCCTTATTATATTGTAACTTCGTTGAAGTTTACTTCTGTGCTTGGTGATGTTTAATCCTGTGGCTGCGCCCACAGAACCGGTAGTAAAAAAAATTAATTTCACCACTGCCTATGCATGTTGACTCTCCTTTTTTATTTCCTTCATCAAGTATATCCTTTGTTCTTCCATTTCTAAATAGTCTTTATTGTCTGAAAATCTCTTTTATTCTCAAATGACTCATCCATTCTTTCATACTCTCTGTTGAGAATGTGATATCTTAGAGCATGGAATCCTGCTGCTCTGTATCAGTATGTGGGAATGATATTATCAAGGAGAATAGTCAGTGATGGTTAGTGTTGGACCAGTCCTGAGTGGATTTTGGTTCAAATTCTAAAGTTCAACCATCAAGTGCACAGCATGATCATTTCTCTCACCCTAAGATATCTCATAAAGTTAATAGAAGGGATATATATGCTCTTTCAATATTTCAGAGGCCCTTTGAAGGAAGGGCAACTTAGAGAGGAAGACTGAAAGCTCCATTTACCAATATTTTAGACAATATAGCAGATATTTGGCATTCTATGTAGGAAGAAAACTTATCTCCAAACAATCATAGAGGTCTCTGGAGTGTGATTGATATCTCTCCATACCTCTACAGGATACCTCTACATTTTCTTCTGATGTAACCCTTATCCCAATTCAAGACTGGAATTTCAGTTCCAGCTGTTTTCCCTCTCTTCTGAACTTCCTGCAACTCTGTAATCTTCTGGGAAAGTTTTTGAGTTTTGAGCTTAGAACAACGTGTAGCTTAAAGAAGATATCTACTCTAAGAAAATAACATGATTTTAAATATAACCGGTAAACAGTTACCAGCACTTTAAAACATGAACATGTAACAACCAGATGCTGCAAAAATTTCATAATTATCTTAACACTAGTTGATTGGCCATAAGATATTTTTCTTGTATAATCATGACTGTTTGCTTTAAGTTTCATCCACCACACATTCACCTTTTATGGGGTGTGCTTTTACCTTTTATCTTGTCATAAGCTACAGACACTTGCATACTTTTAAGACTGAAACAGAGCAGCTGTTTACTTAATAGATGAACTTGTCTGGACTATGTTTGTCTATTTTTATTAAGGCTGTAGTAGCTGATGCTTTGGCAGAGCTGATGTTTTTCTCCCTGATTACTTCATCTTATGTGGATGTTAGCTAATGTAGTTTCAGTCTGGGATATTTTGAAGCTTAAATGAGGGTAGGAAGCATTGTAATACTTTATCTATTTATGGCTTAATGTAGAATGAATTTTTTTCCAGAGCAAAATGAGCTAGGGAGAATGTATTGCAGCATTCAAAATGCACCTGTTTTTCTACTTACTACATGTGCCTGTTCATTATAAAGAATTTGGTTTTTAGTATCTTAGGCGTGGCTAATTAGGATTTTTCTGATTTATTATAAAGCTCAACATGTAGTCAAGCTTCTATCTGACTTGAAATTAGAAGTTTGAAAACATTATAGAGCATTTTCCTTGATAGTGAGATGTTTTAATTTTCATAGACTCTTTCAAGTGAGTGTGCACAGATGCTTGCCTATTCCCAGTGCTATTTGTGAAGCTTGTGAATACTGAAATTTCAAAAAAAAAAGGATTGAAAATCAAACCGTGGTATTGTAATACCACTGCATAAATCTGTGGAAATGCTGCATCTGAAACATTGTATAGTGATCTATTTATCATGTTTGAAAAGGATTACATCTTTAGTTTGTAAAGTTTGTAAAAAGAGAGACTGAGGGAACATGGGCATTGAAGAAATTTGATCAAGAACCATGCAATAAATAAACTTGATTTGAAGGAGATTTAGGATAAGTAAAAGAAAGCACTTCTTCACATAGGGTACAACAAATCTGTGGATTTAGTTATCAAAGGTCCTGATGATATCTTTTAAATTTGATGGCTTTAAAAGGATGCAGGATAAATTAACAGAGGAGAGAGCTGTCAAAGTCTATTAGTCTTGAAATTCAAGATTACCAACAGATTGCAGAGTATAGACATCCAGCTAGAGAGAAAACAGTATTGGGAGAAGAGGATGTATTCTGTTTGTGAGCACCCCAGAGGCCAATGTGTAAAATAAAATGCTGGAGTAAGATGGGCTTTTTCCATGGAACTGTAGTTTTCTCATACAAGTATAATTTCAAGATGTCGTGGAGGAACTGGGATATAGTGGCTATTTGGGCACGTATAATTTGCTTCACTCTGGAACTTTCACTAAGGATTTCTTTGTGAACTCTGTTTTGTTCTGTAAGAAGAAGCCAATATTTTTATTATACTGATTTGAGAACTTCTGCAGAATAACATGCCTCCATTTGCTCCATTGCTAGCTTAGGGCAGGGGTGTCAAACTCAAGGCCCAGGGGCTGGATCTGGCCCGCAGGGTGCTTAGATCTGACCCATGGGGCTGCCCTGGAAACAGCGAAGGACCAGCCTGTGGTACCTCTGCCAGGCATACTTATGATACTTGCAGTGTCCTTGGGTCATATGATTATGATTGGGTCATAAATTGAGGATTACCTGTAAATTAATGACCATTATCCCTACCTCTGTTCAGAGCAACCAAGTTGATAATAGCAGATAGAATAACAGAAGTACTCCTAATAACTATATTTTGCTTAAGTTTGCCTGTGTTTTAATAGAGAAATGTGATGACTCAAACTTCCTTTCATTAACCAGGACACACCTTGTATTCTTTGTTCCCACCCATTCCAGGCTTATTTTAAAGTAAGTTAATCTTTTTTACTGAAAGGTGTAACTAACAACCCTCTAGTTCAGGTATGAGTTATTTTTTTACTTGGGTGTTCCATCAACAGCTAAATCTAGAGAATGACCTGAGCTTGTTTTAACTGTTTTCACACAGCTTTTATCCATGTTCTTCCTATGGCTAATCTAGTTTTATATTTATCTATTTGGATCCAAAATCAAATCATTTTTTTTTATTTGTCACATACACAGTCATACATGGTACGAAAATGCAGTGAAATGTGTATGCAACCGTTCGCGACCATAGGTAGTAGGGCAAGAGATAACCTTGACAGGGTAGGAGAATAAGTTAGGAGTGAGGTAGATTATGGGAGTACTGTTAGTCCTGGTTGTTATGGTTTATGGTTTAGGGTCCATATTGCCTGTGGGAAGAAGCTTCTCCTTAGTCTCTATATAATAGTCTCTATATAAATAGATCCTATATAATGTCCTGTGAATAAGAACAACTGCACACACACACACAAAAAGCATTGTTGCATTCTTTCTGCATCATTCTCACACTCTCTACTTTCTACTAATGGGAAGATCTAGCTTTGCACAATAATTATATTCATTAAAAATGGAATATCTAGATTAATTACATATAATAATTATGTTTTTGTTACTTGTGTTCTAAACTTGTTTTTCTTTTTAGTCCCAGGTGAATCATCATACTTCTACCAGTAATGAGACATATCAAGAACGTCTGACAAGATTAGAAGGTGATAAAGAATCTCTCATATTGCAGGTATGAAATTTACATAACCTTGCATTGATGATGCCATAACAAACTCTTCCTCCTAGTAACTATAGAGATATAGCCATGGAATTTTCTTGACAATAATTTGGAAGTAATTTACCACTGCTTCTTCCAGAACTTTTTAAAACTTTCCAGTTCCCCTCCAGCCCTGGGATTTCCCAATTTTTTTCCCATCCAGGTACTGACCAGATCCATTCCTGCTTAGCTTTTTCAAGATTAGCCAAGATCAGCTACATATAGCCACCTCTTGTTAAAAAGTATGAAATGCATTTATTCATTTGATAGTCATGGTTGCATCAAAAATAACTTCATATTCATTTTCTTCAGGTACAGTATGTCCTGATTTTTACAGAAGGTAGATCACCTAGCTACTACATATGAAAGACGTTTAGGCTTGTAGAATGATTAAACCACTTTATTCTTTTTAGAGCAACTTAAAATACTTTTAAGAGGCATACACTTGTAGAGGTCAATGTAACTTCTGTGATCAGTGCAATCTTTTGTGTCCTTGTGTAAAATGAGTTTCCTATATTAAAAGCTACCATACTGATTTATCTTGCCTACGTTAATCATTGCTAAAGGAGAAATAAATGAGAACTTCCATTTCTGTCTGCTGGATTTCTGCTATAATGGTGGATTAGTCTACCACACTATAGTTACAAGGCTGTGAGAGGCAAATGACCTGATTGGATTGGCATTTACCAAAATGATTGCACTACTTGTATTGGTTTGTTATCAACCCTGGGAAATGAATGGCTGTTTCCCATGCCAGTCCTAGGAGTCCCGTGGCATTTTAAAAGCAGTAATGGAAAATAAGCAAACACACAAACCATCAAATCCAGGCATCTACTGGGCCTTGATTTTTAATAAAGTCCTGAAATGTCTTATGAAAATAGTTTATGGAATCTATTGAAAAGTTCAATATCTTTTCACTATGCCTGACCTTTTGAATTCCTTGGTAATGTCTTGATTGTCTCTTTTTTGCTTGTTTGTCTCACATTAACATGAGCCTCTTCTTTTTATGACTGCCAAGAACATGTGTCCTAGGTCAGGTCAATGCTAATTTCTTTTCCCATCAAATCGTGAAATAAGCCTTATCAAGCAACTACAGTATAAAACAAACAAATATACAAACAAAAAGTTACAATTAGGGTGCTATGTGTTTCCCATCATTTGTTTTTCCTCATTTGTTTGTTTGTTAAATTTATTTGCCAACTATCTTGCTGTGGGGCTATTCTTAGGTGGCTTACAACAAAAAAAGGGAAGAAACAAAAATAGTATAAACAGAACAGAAGTAAAATAGTAGAACAATAAAATAAACAATGAAAAAGAATACAATGAGAATACAATGTGTACAGTATACATCAATATGATAACCAAAAAGGAGGACAGGTGGAGAGCAGAGAGCAATGGGGGAAGTAGAGTCTGCCATCAGTCCAGCGGCCAGCTCCAGTGTGGAATTCTCCCATTTGGTCCCCAGGCCAACCAGCAGAGCCAACTCTTCAGGCTCTTGGGGAAGGATAGGAGGATGAGGAAATCTTAGAAGGTAAAGATTTCCAAAGGGGAGGTGATGCAGCAGAGAAGGCTCTTCTGGATCCAGATAGAGTTGTCTCAAAGTGTGTTTTCAAAAGGCAATTGGACTGGGGGGGAGGTGTTTCTTTGAGGAAGACGTTTCTCTTCTCATCCAAGAACCTTCATTGGTTCTGGCAGGATGGTGGGGGCAGTGGAAGGATTCATTCTGACAGGGCGGGGAAAGGGTATTTCTTTGTAGTCATCTGGTTGTTGGCACTCTCCCTGAGAGTTCTCTGTGCTCTCAGGGTCACCTGTAACAGAATGCAAATAGGGATAGAGTCTTCCTGGAACTGCTGAAAGAACTGTTGTAAACAGGAGCTACGTGGTGTCTTATCCTTCCTCCAGAGTTCTTTGACCAACAAAATCCAAAATAGGCCCTTTCTGTCAGCATATTTAAGATGGGCTTGTCCTAGTGGGATTGGGCAGTTCATCAGGTCATCTGATTAAGGGCTTTAACATTTTCATTTTCTGACTTATCTGGATAAAAAAGATATATACAGTTGTTTCCAAACTTGGGAATTAAGCTATAGTGTTTTAAATTTTCTCCAAAAATGGCCTTTCTTTTGCTCTTTATTTGTTTGTGTGTTTATTTAGTTATTTATTTATTTTCATTTATATGTCATGTTTCTAGACTGCCCATCTCCCTCAAGATTCATGTTAATAACTAGAACATTATCCAAAAGAAAGACAAAAGGCCAGATTTATATGGTGATATATTTGCCTCTTGGAGAATGTATCTTCCATGATAGAATTGCACTTCTTAAACTGTGCCACAAGGTAATCTTGAAACAAAGCCACAATTTTTGCTCTGTCTCCCTATTATTTTCACAACCATGTCATTTATCTTTCCATTGGCCTTAAATGTTCATGGTAGTTAATTGAAGAAGATGATGTAATTAGAATAATGTTTGTGAGTTGTATATCTATTTCCTGTTCTAGTATCTATTTTGCATTCAGGAAAGCAGATGCAAGTCATTAATGCTTCTTTTATGAGGCATTGCCTTAATAGGGCATCATGTAGAAATATGACATTATTTCCAAAGCATATTTGAATGGCAAGTAATAATAGATTCAATTATTTTGCAATAGCTTATACAATTAAGCTAATGCAAGAGATTTTATAATGGATCTAATTATTATTAATAGGGGTCTGATTAGAAATATTTTCATTCTCATAAAATTGATTGCAGCATTTTTACTCACCGGATGTGAAATGGCTGCATTTTTGTACATATAGTACAATACATATAGTAATAAAAAGATGGTATTCTTGTTGAAAACTGAAAACTTTCTGTGTTCTTTCACATCAAAAGCAGGATTTCCACAACTGACACAAAGCAAAATATATTATATTTTAGAGTTGTTCAGGCATACTTGTGTCAATATCATAAGAATGAGGATATGCTTTAACTTGTCTCAGTGTTGGTCAGGTAAAGCTAAAGAAAGCTGAAGGACACTAATGGGAAAAATCCTAAACTGAGAGGATACTGTTTATGAAAAGAATCTGTAATCAATGTTTGCATTCATAGCCAACAACTTTTTCCTTATATCTATGTTACTTTGGAAAACCTATAATTATGTACTATTACAAAACTACAAAAAGTGGAGATGGAGAGTATTCCCAGAGGGGAGAGAGTGGTGATTGGGGCGGACTTCAATGGGCATGTTGGTGAGGGGAACAAAGGTGATGAGGAGGTGATGGGCAGATTTGGTGTTAAAGAAAAGAACCTAAAAGGACAGATGGTGGTGGACTTTGCTAAGAGGATAGAAATGGCTATAGTTAACACCTATTTCCAGAAGAGGGGGGAACATAGAGTTACATATAAGAGTGGAGGTAGGAGTACGCAGGTAGACTACATTCTACGTAGACGAGGCAATCTGAGAGAGATTAGTGACTGCAAAGTGGTGATAGGAGAGAGTGTAGCCAGACAGTATTGGATGATGGTGTGTAGGATGACTCTGACAGTCAGGATGAAGAAGAAAGGAAAGATAGAAAAGAAGACCAAGTGGTGGAAGTTGCAAAAGGAAGAATGTTGTGAGGAATTCAGACAGAAGTTGA
>JAEANM010012777.1:0-14669 GCA_017656035.1 Myanophis thanlyinensis | reverse complement strand
AAACACAGAAAGAATGAGGAAAAGCTTCTTTCCACAGGCAATAAGAACACTAAACCAGAAACCACAAGAACACTCAGAACTATAACAAAACCATGACTCTCCCTCACTCCCCTCTTCCCACTTCCCAACTTATTCCTATCCTACCCTCCCAGTTGCCTAACTTACTTGCGATTGCGTAAGCATTTCACTGCATATCGTACCATGTATAACTGTGTGTGACCAATAAAATTTGAATTTGAATTTATTTATAGAGAGACGGCAGCTCCGATCAAGCTTTGCTTGCACTGGCACGAAGCTGAAAGCACCAGCCTGAGGATGGCGAGTGGGACCTCGCCGTACCCGTGAAAATCTACGAATACACATACACACACACACACACACACTTATGGCTAGTTAAAAAAATCAAATATATATATATATAAATATGAAATAGTTGCATTTTTCAACTTCATATCCTTTTAGTTTCATTTTAGTTAGAACATTTTAGTTTCACAGATTTTACATTAAGCACTTAGTTTATGTGAATTGTTTGCATATATTATTCACTGTGGTTATTTACTGTTGTACCTTGTTCATTTTTAGCACTGATATACCATTGCATATTTACCTGTGGCTCATGTTCTTTCCCAGGCATTGGTCCAAAATGGTTTAAAATTTGTGCTTTCATATTGTCTTTAAGAGAAGTAAACCAGGACACAGCTTGATCGTAAACGGAATTGTGAATGCGGACCAGCTCTTCATACTCTGCCCCTTCAACCTAATTTGTTATGAAAATAATTTAAATAAATGCATGTTATGTACAACATAACAAAAGCAAATCTTCTTCTTTTGGCTGTTCCCATTAGGGGTCGCCATAGCGAATCATCTTTTTCCACCTAACTCTATCCTTGGCATCCTCTACTCTTGCCTCAATTAACTTCATATCCTCTTTTAGCACATCCATATATCTCCTCTTTGGCCTTCCTCTTAACCTTTGCCTGGCAACTCCATCTCCAACATCCTTCTACCAATATAACCACTCTCCCTCCTCTGCACATGTCTAAACCATCTCAATCTGGCCTCTCTGACCTTGTCCCCAAAACAGCCAAGCTAAGTTGTCCCTCTGATGTGCTCATTCCTAATACTATCCATCCTGGTCACTCCTAAAGAGAACCTCAACATCCTCATCTCTGCTACCTCCATATTTGCCTCTTGTCTTTTCCCCACTGCTACAGTCTCTAACCCATACAGCATAGCTGGTCCCACTACTGTCTTGTACATCTTTCCTTTGATTTTTGCTGACACTCTTCTATCACACAACACTCCTGACACCTTTCTCCACCCATTCCAACCTGCCTGGACTCGCCTCTTCATCTCTTTTCCACACTCATCGCACTGGACTGTTGACCCCAAATACTTAAACTCCTAAACGTAACAAAAGCAAATACCATTTTAAAAAGAGTTTAGTTACTCAGAATATCCTAAACAGGGGACTTTTTTTTAAAATCACCTCCCTTTTAAGTCAGCCCAAAATTCCAAGAAAGCAGCACGGGTAACTTCAGGTGTTCAGTATTCAATAGGATAATAATGAAAATTGGGTTACTAGCTGATTAGTAGAGCTGTTTTGCCAATTTATCACTTAGTGGATTGTTTTCTGTTCACAATCAATAATGAAGACTGATGTGGAAAAGTACAGAATATGGAAACTAACATTTTTCAGTACAGATATAAAAACTATTTGCAGATTTTTTTAAATACATATGAATTATTTGAATATTTGAATTACATTTGTGAAATGACAGTAAAATGCTAACTCTGGATTATACCATTGTTCATCTAAAATGCCAGTTCATTTAATTTTAATTTTCGTGAGTAAAGGAGAGCCTAATCTTTGTGTATTTCTCTTTAGAGCTGCTTTACATTACACTCTTAGAGAAACCAATCATATAAATTAATAGGATTAAAAGCCATTGACCAAAGCATGCTTAAGGAACATGTGATCTGATAGAGCTTGCTAATACCTTTGCATCAGTTTAAAGAAGAGAATTGGTGCTACACATTTGAAGATCTGATATAATTTACAAGCAGATTAGAAAATGGCATTCCTGACATTTTCTGCCAAAAATCTCCTGTCTGTGTAAACATATATCAACAGAAAGTAATTTGGATGGAATACCTGTTTTTCATATTCCTATTTTCTTTAGACTATGCTTCTGTAATGCCATTTCCTTATTTAAAACACTACCCTGGAAAAGAGAGTGACTGAATAACTGTACAATAATGCTGTAAATCTCCTCAGGAATATATATTTAATATGGTAGGATTTAGTATTGAATAGAGTGTTTAAAACTTCAGAATATGGCATTTTGATTTTTAAAAGATGGTTTATTAAAGGAATTTGGTGCTGATCACTTTAATAAGGGAATGGAAACAAAGGGGGAGAAATAACTTCAGCTTTGGGTTAAAAAAATTAATTTATGCAATGGCTAAAGAAAAAAACCTACAAAAGCCAGCCAAAAGTTAGATTATGGCCTGTCCTGTAATTTAGAAGACAAAGGATGGTTCATAAAACTTTTTTTTTCAATACATGAGGTAACAAAAAACTACACTAAAAAGTTACCTTTACATCCTCCAAATATTCAATGTTTGCAGTATTATATCCATCTCGCTGACCATGGCTTAAGACCCTAAAACGTCGAACACCAACTGTATCAACAACTGAACGCCCATCAGGAAAAAACTTCACATCCCTGATCTCCAACATGCAGCCGTAATCTGCAAATCTGAAAGGACAAAAGGATGTTAAGGCTGTGATTCTAAATATATTTTAGGAAGCAGCCTTATAGATTCTCTGTAGCCTGTCTAAATATATTTGGAATGAAGTTGTAAAAGGAATTATTAGGCCTAACGTTGTAAGAGGCAGTGCAAAGGCTTGTAGGAATATTGCTTGTTCCAGTTCTGTAAAAAGTTATTAAATTCCTACCTAAGTTCTTTTGACGCTGCATCTAGATAACCTTCAAATGAACTGGATTTCAATTCCCATTAAATCTCCACCAGAAGAATATGGGAAGCAAAGATCTACATAAATTGGGAAGCCTGCCTAGACGGTCAGATTTTTCCCTAAACACTACAGTATGCACTTCTCCCAAAAAGAAAGTTTACACTGCGATTGTTACTGATCAGCCAACTGCTAGATTTTGGTATATTCCCCAACACAAGAAACAGTAGTCCCCATTTTCCTGACGAGACTACTTTCCAATATCTGATGGGCATTGGCCCTTATATCATTTTTGCACCCAAAAACGCAGTATTTTATAAAGGATTTCTAAATCCTTAGCTTACCCTTTCAGTTCATCAGTTAAACACATGCCAAATTGTTTCGTGCCTGTTTCCATGCATCTTCTTATCATTAATCGATAACGGGGCTCAAAGACATGAAGAGGACAAGGAATGGTAGGGAAAGCCATGGTACATACAAAAATGGGAACATCTTTATTTAGACTGCAAAAAAAAAAGAAGATTTACTTTTATGTTATGTAGGTCGATATCTGTTAAAACAAATAATTGAAATCCATGTTTGAAACTACTTATGAAATAAGTTTCATTGTATGTGTTTTCACTCAGCTTTCCTGAATCTCTATTCTGTTACTAACAAATACAAGACTATCTAAACATAGCAAAGACCATGCTCAGTTGAAATATTTCAAGCTGTATAGTACATGCTTAAGACAAAAGGCTATCATATATATATATATTAGCCAATTGTTTATTCTGCTGGTATTTTTAAAAATTCAGGGAATATATATATATATGAGAGGTTGGCAAAATTTTGTGGCTAGTGGGCAAATTGGAAATTTGGAACATGCTAGTTCTTATAAAACTGATATCATTGGTTGTGGGAAAATTGATATTTCATTCTGTAGTATGCCTGCTTGTTACATAATTATTATTTCAAACAACTACACAACTAAAAGCAGATGTAGCAAGAAACACATCTGATTGTATACATACAGGGACAATATGGGATTTAAAATAAAATTAACAAGTTTTATCCTATAAGAACTTTGTTCCATCAATTTTATTCTTTTACAAAGGCTTTCTCTGTACAAAATAACCAGCAGTTCCATATATAATGGTGCATATTTATCCTCTGAACCAGGGGTCCCCAATCCCTGGTTCGAAACTGGACCGTGCCAGTGATGGACAAGCACTCACACGAAGCTCCACTTGCACAAGCGGAGAGCACTTGAGTGGAGGGTGTTTGTGCTTGCACCAAGAAGCTCTACTTTTGTGAGTGGAGGCCACACAAGTGTGAAACTCCATTTGTGCAAATGGAACTTCGTGCAGGAGCACTCTACTTATGCAAATGGAACTTTGCACGCAGTGGGTGGTATTCAGCCTGGACACACAGGTTCTAGCAAACTGGTAGTGGTGATGAGCATTTGGCCCTGCTCACCTGCTCACCTGCCCTATCTTGTCCTATAACCCTTTCTTTTTTTCTTTCTTGCTCACCTGAATTGGGCGGCATAGCTGTTTTCCATGCCTTTGCATCCTTCCTACTCACTGGGGCTGCCTCTAGTAAGCCTAATTGCTATATTTTTGAAGTTGTATACCAGCACACGAAGCGCATGTGCACCAAATCGATAATAAAACCGGTTACATTCCACCGTTTGCGCACAAGCTTAAGCATTCTCTGCTCACACGAGTGGAGCTTTGCACAAGTGCTCTCTGCACAGGTGCAAAGCTCCATTTGTGCGAATGGCGGGTGTGCGCACCTGCCACTTGCACCAGAGATGTACATGTGCACGCTTGGGCCTGCCATTCACACCCTTGCCTGAGCAAGCTGGGCCACCAAGATGGAAATATTGTGGACTGCTTCTCCAAAGAATAGCTATCTGTTATGGAAACTTTTCCTCTACCTTTTCATAAAGGCTGAGAAAAGTTTGTGCAAAACAAGAACTTGGGTTTCCAAATGTTAATAAGGTGCAGGATCCCTATTCAAACTTTCTATGAAAAATCAAGAGAAAAGAAGAACTGGTGCATTAATGCTAAAATGTCTTCTTTCACATATTCCATACCAGCATGCTAAAATAAAGTAATTTTTGTCTGAAGATCAGAGAATAATATGAAAAAATAATCAAGTTACTTAATCAACCCACTTAATTTTACTAATATTCTCTTTGTAAATGAAAATTGCTTACTTTGATAATTCCTTCATTTCTTCTTCATAAACCTTTTTCCTTTCTGATAATTCTTCTGGAAAGTAGTGAACTATTAATTCTTCAGTAAGGATGGTCTTTTTGTAAGTTCGACTTGCCAAAAACTATAAAGGGAATTCAAGAATACACATTATTCAATTCTAGCTATTCTACTAATCAGTAATTAAACTAGCCTGGAGAATAGAATGGTGAAGTAAATGTTTTTATGTTTTAACACATTAGAATGGAATCAGGAATTTGCACAGTATACTATAGTCAACCACTTAAAACCACAAAACTAAATTACTACTGTATTTAGCATTTTACTGGTTATGGTTTTAAGTGGCTATAATAAGCACTTAAGAGTGGCCATTTAATTATTCTACATTGCTTCTTCAGAAAATAACTCTGAAATATATAGCAGTGTTTCCCATTCTTGGGCACTTGAAGATATGTAGACTTCAACTCCTGAAATTCTACAGCCGGCTAGGGAATTGTGGGAATTGAAGCTGACACATACGACTGCACGGCCACCACAGACTCCACCACCATCATCAAGTTCACTGACGACACCATGGTAGTGGACCTGATCTCAAACAACAACGAGACGGCCTATCTGGAAGAGATCATAAACCTGGGGAGCTGGTACCAGAAAAACAACTTCCTCCTTCAGCAAGACAAAGTAACTGATAGTGGACTTCTGCATGAAGCAAGAGAGGAAACACCAGACCCCAGTCATCAACAAGAGCCCAGTAGAGAGAGTAGACTGCTTCAGATACTTCAGCGTCCACATGTTGCAGAACTTGTCATGGTCCTGTCACCACCGTGGTGAAAAACCGTGAGCAATGTGTCTACCACCTCAGATGCTTGAGAGACTTCAAACTGCCCCCCAAAGTGCTAAGGAACTTCTACTTCTGCATCATAGAGAACATCCTGACAGAAAACATCATAACCTGGTTTGGGAACAGCACCCTGCAGGACAGACGAGCTCTACAGAGGGTGGTGCGTTCAGCTGAGCGCTTCATCCATAACATGCCGCACCGAACTACATGCTATCTACAAGCAATGTGGGACCACAGCCAGAAAGATAGCAAAGGACCCCAGCCACCCCAACAATGGATTGTTCCACTCCCTGAAGGCCAACACAGAGGGACTGAAGAGGAGCTTCTTTCCACAGGCGATATAGACTCTAAGCCGTAACACCACCCAGGACTAAAACAGAAATCTCTATTTAATTACTACTCCATCTCCTAACCCATTCTCCTATTCTTCCATAATCCCTTCTCTCTGACCTCCTTTCCCTTTTCTTATGGTCACAGATGGCTGCATAAGCATTTCACTGCATTTTGTACTATGTATGACTGTGTATGTGACAAATAAAATTTGAATTTGATTCAAGTGCCCAAGGTTAAGAAACACTGTTATATATTAAGGTGATGCAAAAGAAAGATACTTTTTTTCTTCTTGTTTAGCAAGTTAAGTCAGACATCACGCATATTTAAATACTACCTATCTGTATTAGGGTGAATCACATTTGTTTCTTCCCTCTTATTTTAGGACACCAGAATCAGCAGGTTGTTAGTTTTCAGGTAGAACTTTGATTTTCAAGCATTAAATGGGCTTATTGAACTTTTGTATTGCACCCTTTAACAAAACATACCCTGAAGCCCTCTCCAAAATCAGATCAATTCTCCCCCTTTTTGGGGAGTGGTTTAAGGGGGTTAATGGGCCTTAAAAGATTCAAGAAACACAAGTCTTTCATTTAAGCAGCTTCTGGAAATGGGATGGTGAAGACTTACATCTGAGAGCTTTTCCTTACAAAGCGGACAATGAGGATTATGATCCAGACAACGTTCAAGGCATTTGAGGCAGAATGTATGTCCACAAGGAGTGGTGACAGGCTCATAGAATAACCTGAACAAGACATGAAAATAACAATTTCATATTTCCATTCATCTGCATATCTTGAATGAGTGTGCAAAATATTTTACACTGGAATTGTCTTGAATTCTAAATGCAGTTTTTATTATTATTTCAGAAATAATAATGCTTGTTCTAGATTGCAACAGTAGCATTTGTAACAAATTTTGGAATTTGGAACTCTAAAATGTGAAGTTATGACATAGAACTCTTTCATTCGTTTTCAAAAACTGTTTCTGAGCACAATTATGTAAGAGAAATGATGAAATCTTACTATAAAATTAAAGTTAATGAGCTGAAAAAATATTACTGTATTATTTCTTATTTAATAAATTAGTATACTATGTATCTCTTCAGAACTCATAGCAGCTTCCATTACAACTTAACAGAATTATAAAATTTATTTATTTATTTATTTGGATTTATAAACCTCCCCTCTCCCGAGAAGGGACTAAATAAATAACAATTAAAACCAATTAAAAGAATTGAGTGGATAATTAAAATATGAAAAATTATAAAATTTAAAATTTAAAACCAGTTTAAAAACCCCAATGCTAGGCCAGACCGGTCTGTTGGAACAAATAGGTTTTTAATGCGCGCTGGAAGGTCCGCAGGTCTGTGATGGTCCGGATCTCCGGGGGCAATTCGTTCCAAAGGGAGGGTGCCCTCACAGAGAAGGCTCGAACCCTTGGGGCTGCTAGACGACAACGTCCAGGCAATGGAACCCCAAGGAGGCCCGCCCTGTGGGAATGCACTGGCCAGTGGGAGGCTGATGGTGGCAACAGGCGGTCCCGCAAATACCCGGGTCCCAAGCCATGGAGCGCTTTAAAGATAAGAGCCAACACCTTGAATCGCACCCGGAAGGCCACAGGGAGCCAGTGCAGCTCACGTAGGAGAGGTGTAATATGGTAGCTCCGAGGAGCCCCCCAAATCACCCGCATGGCTGCACTCTGCACCAACTGCAGCCTCCAGATGCTCTTCAAGAGGAGCCTCATGTAGAGAGAAAATAAACAGAGGAAATGTTCATCAAGCAAAAAAAAAAAACTAATATAATGCATCAAGAAATAATCAACAAAATCAAATATCAACAACAAAAGCAACTTAAAATATGAATAGCATAAAAGCTTATTTTGCTGTAATTTCATGGAGATATATACATACATACGTGTGTGTGTGTGTGTGTGTGTATGTGTATGTAATTTCCTAGCAACAGAACAGACACTTGCTTTTTCTGGAATGGAATTGTTTGGTTGTTTTCCATCTAAGTATTAATCTAGGCAAACAGAGCTTGTAAGAAAATTACAATATCAAAATTGTATGATTGTAATATGTCATCGCATGGACGTACATACTTATGTCATGATGTCTGACATAAGAACATAAATCACGGCATTTGTGTGATGATAAATCCAGCTTCAGTCTACTTATGCTTCTAAATCCAGACAAGTAAGATACACGCAACTGCTACTGAAATTTAAATCCTATAGAATAAGACATTTTGTGCAGCTTGTTAATACCTCATACAAAGGGAACACTCAAAGTCAGATGCATCCATGAGATTTGTAGGGATCTCTTTTATGTGAAGAGAAGCTAAGTTTCCATAAGTTGCATTTCCATCTTAAAAAAAAAAGAACATTTAAAATAAATATGATTCCTTTTCTGAATGACTGCATTAGATAATTCAAAATATCAAAAAAGGAAGAGGAGGAAGATGTACCAGGTCTTTCAAAAACTAACAATTTCCAGTAGATTCTAAAATTATCAAGACAGGAATATAGGAATAAACAGGAATAAACACTGAATTTCTGAAGAATTAATAATCAATTCAACTTTTGTTCTGAAAAATTAAAGAAAGATTCCAGACACACAATAGAAAGCTTCACCTTAGTCTATGGTGACAAAATACCATAGCTATATATTTAGAGCAAAGAGGATCCAGACCACAGCTTTTGTATTTTATTCAATTTGATTAATATCCTTTGCATTGCAAATTTCAGTTTTTTATATTCTAGTCTATCCTAATCATTATAATTTGTTTTATTCTTTACAACTGCAAGAATAAAGAATGTCACATTATACTCATTTTCATTTAATGTAAAGTTATAACATATTGTTATTACTGATTGAAATAATTTGTTTTTTCTTACACAAAATACTGAGCAATTTAAGTTATTCTGTTTAAAATATGAATTGCTAGATTGGCAAAATATTCCACAAAATTATAGGTTTTTTCCTCTAAAATCAAAACAGCAGCAATAAAAAAAAAAAAGCTAAAACAAAATTGAAAGCATGTAAGCGGCTGCAACAGACCTTTTCTATGAATTTTTCTAGGGACATCCAGATTCTGTAAGTCTCCCCCATCAGTAGAAAATTTTCTTTTCAAGTTTGCACTGGGTAGGCTGGAGAGGATGTTCCCTAATGTTTTCTTGTTCTCTTCAAAGTAGAAATCATGATGGGACATTGAAGAATCAATACAGCGATAGATACCATTCTCTTGCGAAGGATTTCTTATTAACTTCAACATGGTCTCCTAAAATAAATACATTTGTTTATATATAAATACACGAAGACAAAAATGTGGCTTTTATAGACATACCTTTGTTGATTATAGCCATGATTGAGAACTAAGAGTTTGGAAACCTGTTATAC
This sequence comes from Myanophis thanlyinensis, assembly GCA_017656035.1. Lineage (NCBI taxonomy): Eukaryota > Metazoa > Chordata > Lepidosauria > Squamata > Homalopsidae > Myanophis > Myanophis thanlyinensis. The sequence goes on along the minus strand of JAEANM010012777.1, from coordinate 4,923 downwards.
GACTTCTCCTGGGACTGCTTCTATCAACTCTTATTTTATATATAACATAAAGAAGAATAAATAATGACTAGACCAGGGTATCAAACTCAATTTCATTGAGGGCCGTATCAGGATTGTGTTTGACCTTCGGGGGCTGGAGTGGGCATGGCCAGTGGGGGCATGGCCAGCTTGTCACCTGTGTCGGGGGCACCTGTGGTGGCCCAAGCACCCTGCCAGCAAAAATAGGCTCCCAAACTCCATTTTTGACTACCACGGCCTCTTTCAACCCTTTGCCAGCGAAGATGGAGCTCCACTTTCACTGGCAAAAGCCCTCCCAGAGTTCTGTTTTCACTGGCAGAAGCACTGCAGGCCAGTCTTTTGCTGTTCCAGGTGGCACTGCAGGCCAGATCTAAGTACCTCATAGGCCAGATCCGGCCCCTGGACCTTGAATTTGACACCCTTGGACTAGACTATATGGATAATTCAGAAACTAAGTGAATCAGCTGCTCAAGTAAAGCTTTCTTGCATACTTTACCTGAACACAAAAGGATGGATTATATTTTAATAATATAGTTATTTTAATAATATAGGTTTTAATTATATTTTAATAATATAGTTATTTTAATAATATAGGTTTTTTACAATTATGGTTTCAACATAAAGCATAGTTACCAAGTATGTACTTAAAATAGGAATTATGATGGCTGAGATGATCACTTCAAAACCCACAAAAACCTTAAATTTTGTCAAACATCAAACAGGGTAGCTTCCATGCTTGCTACTGGAACCTAGTGTCCACAGCTAATGTCTGCTTTTAAAAAGAACTCTCCAGATATGCAAATTTTAACTTATATTCAATCATAATCATTTATATAATACATCAACTTTGGTCATTTTAATAACCAATCACTACTTTTAGTTTTCATTCTACTCTATTCAATTATTAATCAAGTTTTCTTTGAGAAGCTATATCCTTCCCAAACTAAACTAAAACTAAAATTAAGCTAGATAATAGTACTTCTGAATATGTTGAATATAATAAAATGCCATATATAATGCCCTGAAATAAAGAACATTGTGTGTACGTACCTTTGAGCTCTCTGCTGTTGGCCCATCTTCACTAGCAGACTGTGTATTTATGCTACTTAGAAATGCAGGTTTCAATCTTATATAAGAGGTCCGATTACAAAAAGGTGTTGTTAAACTATCAGGAACATTTTCAAACGCTGGAAAAAACATCTCACACATTATCTAGATTAAAAAATAAAAATATTTCAGCTCATAAAATTCAGCTCATACACAAAGGATTTCAAAAGGGATACTTATACAAACAACACATTTTACCATATAAGGTCAAATTTTTGGTAATGTACAAATTATCTGTTTCCTATTTCATTTACTACTCCAGAATTCTACATTCATATGCAATAATCATGTGCTAAACTGTTATCCTCTCCACTATCCCACTAAGAAAAAGGAAAACAAGACCACTAAATCTAGTAGGATCATTTCAAATGTCATGACACTTTCTAGTTGGAAGTTTATTCATGGTTGAATGATGCTTGAAGGTTCACAGATGCAGATTAATAATTATATGAGTATCTAATTCACTGGCTACTTTATTTTCTTATTTATTTTTATCATGCCTTTATTATTTTTATGAATAACTCAAGGTGGTGAGCATACTTTTTTCTTTCTCCTATTTCCCACACAGCAAGCTTATGGGATGGGGTGAATTGAGAAAATATGACTGACTCAAAGTCACCCAGCCTCCAGTCAGACTAAATTACATTAATTAGAATTTTCACATTACTGTGTTAAATATTAACATTTGTTTTGATATTTTAAAAAATCACCCTAATATTTAGTTTACCCAATAGCTTTGATTTTTCATTTAGCCAATCACTGGCTTTCAGTGATCAAAGAGCAGAATAAAAACAACTAATCAATCAAACAATTAATGCTTCATTTACAACTACTACTGTACATAGGTCAGATTACATAACTGTATAGAGGCTAAAAGCTAAGTACATAAAAGAATCACATTAATTTGATTATGGATGAAAAGTATAATGTTCTACCTTTTGGGCTTCCATCTTCATTGAGTTCCACTCAGGGTTTAAGGCAACACAGTAAAGAAATTCCTTCAATGCTTCTTCAATCCTTCCTAATCCAGAAAGAGCTTGTGCTTTGACATAATGACCCTGCATGTAGAGAAAGAAAGATGGAAGGAGATAAGGAGTTCAAGCTTTGAGATTTCAAGAAATATAGGCTACAGTGCCTTTACCTTTTATGGGCATGACACTATTTCAAAACAGAACAGAAAAACGAAGGTAAGAAACAAAGGTGCAAAGGGAAACAATGATGGGTACAAATTTTAATCCCATATGATACACTTAAGTGTGGAAAATGCATCTAAGTCAAACAACTAAACTTTGCACACTTTGAAATATTACAGAAGAGAATAACAAGAAATGATGATTTTGAATATCATTCATGTCTGTCTCTTTACATATTTTTAGAGATGGTATGTATACTCAAAGAATTGAGGGTAGATAATAAAAAACCAGTTTTGTGTAATGGTTAAAAGCAGGGTGGATAAAAATCAATGATTTAAAAAAAAATTTAAATCAGATTTTTTAAATTTAAATTGGATTTTCTTAAATTTAAATTGGATTTTTTAATTTTTATCAAATTTAAAATGTTTTTGGAGTAAAAATTTATTTAAAGATAGTTTTCTATTCAAGATACATTCATAATTTAGTTTATTCAGCATGAAATGGAGCTTAGTTATGTAGCACGAGGCTGTATATTCTGCAATATTGGGACTGTCCATGAGTCAACAGTGGGTCAGAGATGATGGTTGCTCTTTAAAAATGATGATTTAAATTGACTTGATTTAAATCAAATCTACCCTGGTTAAAAGGCACCAAGCTAGAAACCCTCACTGAAGAGATTTAAATTATAAATGAGAAATAATTCTTGTTTCTTATATGCAAAGAGATTTTTTTTCTTAACTACTGCCAACTTGCAAAGAGATACTGTACCTTAGGCCAATGGGGTTTATTCTGACACAGTATTTCTGCATCATGAAGGGCTTTTTGATAATTCTTCATAGCTGTACAAAGTTCTGCCCGTTGTGCTATTAACCAACATTTACAAGAAGCTGGAATACAAGAAGAAAATGTGTAAATGACAAATGAAACTTTCTGAACTTTCTACAACAGTAATTAACTAAATATTAGCCACTCATTCTTTTGTAACAAAAATGTCTTCAAATGAAATAATATGAACAAATGTGTACGTTGCTAAAATTATACTCAATCTGAAGAAAAAACAGCTTGTGAAATTAAAATCCATAGCATGTGTATGATAATATAAATAAATATAAATATAACCAATGCAATACAATCTGGTTCTGTGGTACTTTTGGTTTAAGGCCAAAAAGGAATGTTGGAGCACAGAACATGAATACATACTGACCTGCAATTTCTTAAACCAAACAACTTTTTTCTTGGAGTGCCATGGCAACTGTAAGAAATAGCCACATAATCTGGAAAAAGATGTGGCTATTTTGTAAGTTGTGCACAAATGCCACATTCAAATCCTTGTAGCTCCAAAGAGCTACTTTTGCTTTCAAATATAAAACAGTTTATTGTCTTGTACTGTATATTACATTTTTAAAAAATAACTAGTCCATTGAAATGAGTCAGTTCATTCTTCATTACCATAAACTTCCCAACACATTCAGGCATACAGCGTTATTCAACATTATTCATAAGAGGTACTTCAAAATTTGCAGGAAGCAGCCTTTCCTTTTTCAGGCTTTAATGTGAACATTTAATGCAAAATTGATAAAATATTTTAAAAATAATTATCAATGAAGCTGGAAAAACAAATTTGTAATCCATGGATGCTGTTACTGGGAATGCTGAAATAATGCCCTATCCAGGAATATTAGTATGTTGTTCTTGAAATACAAAGAAAGCATCATCTATATCTAGAAAAGGATTTTGTATCAGACTTCCTTGCTTTCAGCCTCTCCATTTCAGCTACGTTTTACCATCTTCCAATTCAGTAATGCCCTCATTTAGGAAGGACCCTCTGGGATCTTATCTAACCTGCAAAACAACAATTCATATGATGGCCTACATATTATGATCAATGACATCACAAGCCACTTAGAAATCTAAAGGAATCAGAACATCTTAAGATGTAATACATCCATGACAGAAGTAATAAAAACCTTCCCCAATTATAAATAATTTCCATTTCATTTTGTACAGAAAGTTAAGTCCAGAGTATGACTTTGAGTCAGGTTCTTGTGTATCAAGGAGATTCTGAATTTTCCAATATAAATGTTGGTATCTTTTATCAAAATGAAAATAAATGGGTCTATGCATGTATAGTTCTCAATCTTAACAGCTGATACCATTTCTCCCTGGTTATGCGTCAAGCAAACTCATGCCTATTCATGTATCATGAATCTACACTTATTTATATTTATACTCATTAGGTCTCCTGTTATAGTAGCATTCCATCAATTCTAGATTCTCTTGTCTCATTCACATACAGTTTGTTCCAGTAGCCCCAAATCTGACATGAACCTGTTAATCTGGGTTATGTCCAAAATGGCACTACTCTGCTACTTCATGTCACTTTTACATTTGGCATAGGCAAGTGAAACAATAGAGGAATTTTGTCTAAGAACTCTTAAAGGTTAGAGAGGTACCAGCCAAGATTTCAACCCTGGTTTTCCATGCTCTAACCACTATACACAAAATTAATCAATCTGGAAATCCTTCACCTGTAAAACGTTCTTATGGTTAAGCTACATTGAGAAAGGACGTTGGTCTTACCTGATACATTCCTTCTCATTGTGGGAAGCATAGACTCCAAATTGACTGGGATTCGTCAGCAGCGATCACGTGATGAGTCGATGTA
>JAEANM010012776.1:0-13583 GCA_017656035.1 Myanophis thanlyinensis | reverse complement strand
CCTGTTTACATGACACTTGATTATAATATTTCAATATAGTAAAGGTCTCACTATTTGGACAAAATACTTTTAGTGGGTCTGCTTTAGTCATTTTTTTTAAAAAAATTAATAAATTGTTGTTTCAGGTTTTGTTCCTATATGTTCACTGGGTTTGTCTCAGATTGGCCGAATGAATTTTGGAAGGGACGCCAGCACTTTCAAATACTATACAATGTGTGGGCTTCAAGAAGGTTTTGAGCCTTTTGCTGTCAACATGAACAGAGAAGTTGCTATGTGGTTTAGCAAACGCTTACCAACCTTTGTCAATGTGCCAAAAGGGCATCCTCATATTGAGGTAATACTAAATAGTAAGACGAGCCATAACACTATTAAGTATAATCCATAATTAAGTACTGTAATAGGTCTGAGGTATACATTTTGAATGTTGAGAACATCTCATGCAAATGTTCAAAATTGATAATCATGGGGGTTTGTAACCAGTCACAAAATGTAACAAGAAAGTAAGTCAGTGAAGCTCTTACTTCTGTCCTTCGGATCCCAGAAATGTACTCTTTTATCTTTGTCTTTTTTCCTTGGATACAGACATCACCATACTTAATTTCCAAGATTCTAGGGGCCTAAAATGGAGATGATACTGAAATTTGTACTTTATTCACTACAATGGAAATTTCCAATTTTCATATGTGAATATGAAAACATTTTTAAATATTAAACAATCAAAATTAAATGGAACAGAGAGTCTATGGAACATAAAACATTATTAGCAGGATACTGATGAGCTCACCTCAACATTATCTATCTCTCCTTTGTGTCATTAAGAATTTATTTTGAGAATATAACATAGGAAATAATTTAGTAAATCTTATCATGGGCTTGGTAGTGCTTTTTAAAAACAACAACAACAAATGATTGTAAAAAGAAATTTCTGATAATTTCAGGTTACAAGAATTGATGGAAACATTGACAATCCACCACGTTTAAAAGTTACTCATAAGACATTTGGAACACAGAATAGTAATGCAGACATGATATATTGCCGCTTGAGTATGCCAATCGAATTTCATTCATCTTTTACCTACAGTCATGGTTTGGAATTTGAGGGTTTCTACAAAAGGTTAGACATATTTTCAGTCCTTTAACAGAAACCTATGTTTTTAATTCTGTCTCCCTTTTTTACTTATGGAATTGCTAGTTACTTTCACTTAGCTTGTATTACTCTATGGCAATATTCAAATCTTTATTCCAAAACAGAAAGCTTACTGATTTTGCAGCTAGTGATTTTCAGTAATCAGAAATACATAGAGTCAGGAAACAAATGTATTCTAGATATCACTTGTCACTGAAGATCTTGTTTCAGATGTTATATTCTTCTACCAATGCTAGAGGTAATCATTTTTCTTAGCATATATGATTTTTAATTAAATAGTTATAGAAGTATATTTTGAGATTGCCTGAATTTGTTTTTGAAGTGACAGAATTCATGCATTACTTTTCTGTTTTAATTTTGTCTAGAATACATTTTATTCCATTCAGCATACAAGTTAAAAGATTTTTTCAGTTCTATTTTAGTGTTTTATACAGTCATTTAACTCTCTGTTATATTGATAATCTTATTACAGAAAACAGAACCAGGAAATACCTATTTATGCCACAACAGTAAGTATTTCTGCTTTTTAAAGAAAATAATGGACTAGTTATCTTAGTTTGAACAGTGTTGGCTTAGATTTTACTCAAAATTAGAACATACTTTAACTTAATTGAAACCAATTCTGAGAAGTTAATCTAGTTGTGTTCAGCTGTATGGTGGACTCTGATCCCTTTCCTAGTTCCAACTCATTTTCTGCCCACTTAGTAGCCTCAAAGTGTACCACACCATTTTTCCAAGTATGTAACAAGCATGTGTGTGTGTGTGTGTGTGTGTGTAATTTAGAAAAAAGTCATCATTTATATAATTAGTGGGTTTTATTATGAGTGATTAGCAATTTCAGTAAAATTGAAATGATGTTAGTAGAGTTCTAGACTGTTTTTAATAACTATTCCATTGATAAGCAAAATATTTTTTCTATACAAATCATTCATGCTAATTCTATCAATGAAGTCTATGGTTTTCTCTATTTAGTATGGAATATATTTTCTGTTAAGAAAATTTTCTCTAATTATTGTATTAATATTTATATTTGTCATTCCAGTATTACTACTCGGTGAAGATCTTTGCTGGTCAAGATCCATCTTCAGTCTGGATTGGTTGGGTAACTCCTGACTATCACTTTTACAGTGAACATTTTGACCTAAATAAGAATTGCACAGTAACAGTTACTTTGGGAGATGAAAGAGGGAGAGTCCATGAAAGGTTTGGGCTTATAAATTACCTAATGAATAAATTCCTTCCTTCTTCTATCCCTCCCTCCCACCCACCCACCTTCCTACCTACCTTCCTACCACAAGAACAATTGTCATTGAATCAATATTTGAACCATAATGTATGCTGTGTATCAATAACAATACTTAGCAATTAGTTTATCAAGTTCAACAATTTATATGGTATAAACTATAGCAATCTGCATTTGGATAATTTAACCAACTCTTTCACTCTGAGCTTAATTTCAGTTCCAAGTTAGTTGGAATAGCATTTTAATAAATTAAAAGTATAAAAAATCTTTTTAAAAAAATGCTTTGTACTAGCTACCTGAAAATAAATATTTGAATGGAGCTTTTGGCTGATCCTTGAAATACAAAATAAACTGGATTTTAATTAATCCTTAATTGTTATAGATATCTAATACCTTATGTTCACTGAACTTACTTTCTGAACATTGGTGATAATTACCAGATGGTTTATGAAAGCTGTAGAGCCTCTTTGTGGAATATCTGCAGCTTCAGTTCCAGCAAATCCAAACATTTTTTATTATTATTTTATTTTTTATCAAATTTTATAACTTATTTCTGCTTTTTCTGTTTCCATAGAATATAGTAGGCTATTCCACATAAAAATATATATTTAAATAAATCTTTGGGCGATACTTAACATTCAATTATTTTCTGGTTGCTTTCAGTGTAAAACGTAGTAATTGCTACCTGGTTTGGGGAAGAGAATCATTTGTTAATTCTCAAAGATCAAATCGTGGTAATGTTGATCTAGAAATTGGATGCCTTGTCGAATTAGCTACTGGGATGTTGTCATTCACAGCCAATGGAAAGGAACTGGGAACTTTCTATCAGGTATCAATACTTTTTCCACAAAATTCCACTTTTCATGTTTTAATAATATGAATTAATATCTTATGAAAATATACAAACATTAGTATCTATGTTTATATTGAGTAGGTTGTACAGTCTTAATTATGATATAGGGTTGGAATTGAAGAACTCAGTGTTTATTCAGATGGATTGATGTGATTAATTTTGACTGTACCATTCTAATTTTATGAGAAGGTTTATTGCAGTATAGAAGAAAATAATCCAGGGCTCCCTCAAATCTGCTGGTTAATCATTTGAAATTATATCGACGTTTCTGCATATATTCTGTACAGCAAATTCTCACATTCATGTACTAATGAATTGATACTAGTTGTGGAGAATGTAATTATTTACAACCAAAGTTATGATGTAAGGGTATTATTTAACATGCGTGTTTAGTAGGGCAGCAGAATATTACAAATTGGATGTTGGAAATGCATTATTGTTGTATTCTGTTTTAGTAATCTGTCTGATAGTTAATATTTGAGGATAGTAATAACAGTGGATTACTGTTAGTTTTTATTCTAAACTAAATCTAAATATAGGTTTACACGAGGATTAAAATTCATCACCGTGCTAGTCAAAACAGGTTGCTGTTTAAATCAACCCTATACTTAAAGTCTAACCAATTTTTGTTGCAATTTCCTCTGAGAAAAAGGCTGTCATTTCTTGTGAAAATATAATGATTTTGCCAGTGACATCCTCTTCTACTTCAGTAAGGTGGAACATTAGAACTGTGGATGAAATTAGTCATGCTATATTTGGGAAGATATGTGTTGAACAGAAAATAAACCTGATATGAAGCTACAAAGGATGAAGCAAATATTACACAATTTCTATGAAGACAATAAATTTGAATATTTGGGGTGGTGGAAGATGGTGTTTGGAGAAAATATTAAAATATTGTATTATTACATAATTCTATAGCAAAGCACAGAACAAAATTGTAATTATTTTTAAACAATAATTGTTAACGGTTTTTTATTCTTACTCAGAGTCTTTTTCCTACATTGTTTCTAGGTGTACAGCAATTATTATTATTATTAATAGTAGTAATAGTAGCAGTAGTAGTAGTATTTGTGATCTCTGCCATTACACATGTGATTTTGTTTCTGCTTATAATACTGTTATTATATTTCTATTACTGCCAGATGTCTGGAATATTCTAAAGGTTTTTGATAGGACTATGATCCACATTCCACTGCACTGTGTAGAGGCAAAACAACTATTTTAGCAGCACAGAAGCAATATTTTAAGCACCTTTTTCACCTATATTTCCTCAGATAGTTCAAACATATAGACCTCAAACTCATCTCTATCCTTAGATAAAAACGTCATCTAAACCCACCCACGCCCACCCAGTGTTCTCCAAGGAATCAGTAATATTCTGATGGGGTGGGACAACAAGCCTGCTGATATCTCCAAGTGGTTCCTTTGACTTAAATCTTGCCTTGTCTCCTATAGTTGCATCTTATTACATGCTTGGTTTAATACTTTCTCTCAGATTCTGGCAACATATTATTTGAGATTGAATGAATTATTTTAGATGTGTTCAATGATCAATACCAAGGTAATGAACATTTTGGAAAATGAGTATTCATCATAATATGGCATAATATTTCACTGTTTGGCATTCAGATTCTGTAAAATGTGGCTGAATTTATTTAATTCTTAGTTTCTGCCATTTAAGGATATACTTGTCCAATGAAGTTTTAGACAATCACCATAACAATATTCCTATCCTGCTTCACTTCGATGATTATTTTGTAATATTAAATTACAGGAATGCTTATTTCTACATCATCACACTGTTTGGGGTTTTTATTTTTTGGGGTGTGTGTGTCCATTATATGTAACTAATCTTAATACTAACTTTTCATTTTGATTCTGCTAGTGCACGTAGCCTTCACACATTAGATAGAAGTAAATAGTGGCTGTCTTTTTCTGGCTCCAGATAATAAAACTTTAAATATTGATTCTAAGATTCATTCCAGTATCTTCTACACCTATGCTTTCCTTTACAAATTAGGTTTGTGTGTCAACCAGGATAAATCCTCCAGAGCTCATTGGGCAATACTTTATAGGTGTTGTAATTGATTTTATCTAGGACAAGAATATCTTACATGTTCAAGTGCTTTATTGTGTCACCTCTCTGTATATGGTTCTTCAGAACATGAGGTATACTTAATTTTGAAGATTTTCAGCCTATTGTTTTCAACAGTAGCAAATATTTGTCTTCATCCACCTTTGCTTTTGACTGTGTAATAATGATTTATCAAGGTGGTGTTTCAATAAGACATAAATTTAAAGGGCATACTGTTTTTCTAAATGGATACAATATTCTACTGTTGTTGGTTTTTTTGCCAAAATCTCCTTAAACACAAAGATTTTAATCTAGATGTGTGACAATAAAATTAGATTTATTACATTCATTATCTGTGAGCTTTGTATCTAATGACATGGAACAACATCAGCTTATTTTTGGCATCAGCTTATTTGCATGTATCTAAGAAACCATTCAGGATTTATTTTCAAAGATTGCTAGTTTCTTTTAGGTCCGTTTTAGTTTATTTGATACAATTTCTAATTTTTTTCTAATTTTTCTGCCCAGAATTAATGTGTCTTTTCTAAAACTTTGGCCTAAATTCTGGAATTTATACAGTTCTTTCCATTTCAGGATTTATAATTGGATGATACTGAAACATTTGACTCCATGACTCTTCATTTTTAAAATAGCCTTTCTGATTGAGCCAGTCAACTGCATATTTATTCCACTGACAATTTTATCTTGCTTGCCATATGTAGGTAAAGGGGAAAATATAAGACACATGCATACCCCACTTTAGCAGCCTTGAGCAGTAGATAGATAGAATGTAGATAAAATAAAAATAGTTTCCATTTTTATCTAGAAAATGGTGATACCCACTTTCTTCTATGATTGACATACTATGAATGTTTCACTATTTATTGTTGCATCACACAATTCTCCCTTCACTCTTTCTTTTCTTTTCTGTTTGCTTTCCTTTCCTTTCCTTTCCGTTCCCTTCCCTTCCCTTCCCTTTAAAATAGAGAATTATTTATTGTTTATTTATTATATTCCCACCCATAAATAATTCACTGTTTTATTACAGAGGGATTATACATAAAATGCAAAGTAAAAGGCATGTATATGGATATATTTTTACGAAAGATTTTATTCTAATCTATTCCTGCAAACTGGTTTTCTGGAGTCATTTAAATCAGTCTTCTAGTAACAAAATTACTCTGGTCTTTGGATATATGACCTGTAGTAAAACTTTTCTTGATCTCTTATGCTCACTTAATTTTCTGGCCGCAGGGAACTGTATTTTTTAATATTCTGAATAGCTGGCACCATGCTTATTTTACTTATTTGCATGATGGCATCACATATAATGGTTTCATTGTTGGTGCACTATGCTGGGAACACTGCTGCTATCAATATAATCCTTGGCCAAATCTATCACATGTACTATTTCAGGATTGCATCTTTTTGTGTGAATATTTATTTATTGACTTAAGTATTCTGCTGTTGAAATGATTTTATAAATATAACATTACAGTTTTTCACATGTGCTGCTAATAGGCTTATATTGCATTTTAACTTTATTTTTCAGGTTGAGCCAAACACAAAATTATTTCCAGCTGTTTTTTTACAGCCTACGAGCACAAACCTAGTACAGTTTGAACTGGGTAAATTAAAGGTATTTTTTAATCAAATTACAATCAATAGATGTTGTGACTTTTAAGTAAATTCAAACAGACAAACTGTCTTAACTAGTCAACATATCAGTAAAGTCTTACATAAAAATAACATTTAATAATTGCTAAGCAAAGTGATTCGTGAATAATCATAGGCAAATATTTAACCTTAAGGATAATCTCTGCTTCTATATGAGCTTCCCCAAACAATATAAAGTTGCAGGACAGCAGGGTTCAAGACAATATTTTGGCAAACTATAGTACTTTTAAATTTCCTGTTTATTTACAGTACACTTGAGCTGTTATTACAGGAGCATGGTAATGGCTTTCTCATATTTAAGGAATATGAACCCAATTGTTTTATACTTAGGAAAATGAATTTAGCATAGCATAGTATAGCAATAGTAGTTAGACTTTTATACCACTTTGCAGGGTTTACATCCCTCTCTAAGCAGTTTACAGAGTCAGCATGTTGCCCCCAACAATCTGGGTCCTAATTTTACTGACCTCGGAAGGATGAGAATGGACTGGCAGTCAGCAGAATTAACCTGCAATACTGCTTTCTATGCACCACCATGGCTGAGTAGTGCTATTTGACAAGATATCCTTCCATAGATCTATGGGGTAAAATCCATCTACATTATATGATGTTTCATATTACATTGCTACATTACCCCAAGTGGCCTTTGCTAAGCTTTGTACCATTATGGTATCTATTAAATGTATGTGAACCATTGTTTCATTCCTTTCATATCTGATTAAGAGTATTGGCAAATAAGGATGAAGAAAAAGGAACAGCACCGATCAATTTCTTCTTTCTGACTCACCTCCTGAGATTAAAATCAATGGAACTGGTTCTCTACATTCATTTGACAAACACACACATATAATACATTATGCACACAGAGTATTATTCTACAGGTCCAATTCAAAAAATTTAAATTTCCATGTATGATTTTCTAGAACACCATGCCTTTATCAGCTGCAATCTTTAAAAGTGAAGAGAGAAATCCCATTCCTCAGTGCCCTCCTCGGCTGGATGTTCAAACGCTCACACCAGTTGTCTGGAGCAGAATGCCAAACAGTTTCCTGAAAGTAGAGACTGATCGTGTCAGTGACCGCCATGGATGGCTAGTACAATGCCTGGAACCATTGCTAATGATGGCCCTTCATATTCCAGAAGAAAACAGGTATATTTTTTAAAAAAATAGAATGTATGAGTTGGAAGTTATAAGTCAACAAGTCCTAATGTTCAACTCAGGTATTCTCTAAACCATTTCCAGAGATTGCTATTTGCTTTTTATTTGAAAACTTTCAATGAGCAGGAATTTTAAACAGATCTCATCATCAGGAATTTATCCCAATATTCATTGTGAATCTCCTTTTAATTTCAGTCTGCTAATCCTCATCCTTTTCTCAATTTCAACAGAGAAGAGGTCCATCTCATTATACATGTGACAACCTTTTAAGTTTTTGTAATTCTCTTACTTTTCTTTGGTCTTTTCTTCTGCATCCTCAACACATCTATATCTTCAGATATTACTCACAAACTTTGGCTCTAGATCCCTTTCCATTTTTGTAGTTCTCCAATGAGCCTGCTCCAAATTCTTTAAAAACATGGTATAATACTGTATATAATACTCCAAGTGTGATTTAACCACAACATGACAGTTAATGATTATTTCTCATAATTAGACACAGTTGTCTGGTGATGCATCCAGAACATCATTGGCTTTTTTGCTGTTATACTGTTGCATAATAATGTTTGCACATGTTGATCTGATGGTATATTACTATTACTGCTACTACTATTCCTAAAAGTTTCACACACATAAGTTTCAATAGTCAATTCACAAACTAACTTACAGTATCAAGCCTGCTACATTTATTTATTTAGCCATTTCCTTTTATTTGTTTTATTTATCTACAAAATTTATCTGAACACACCAATTCATTATATTCATAGTTATACCAAAGGTTTTTCAATCACAATTCTTGAAATATTTTGTGTCTTTCCATTTAGCTTATAATAAATACAAAAAAACACCCCACCTCTAAAAATACACACATTTGTTTGAAAATTTCATTGAACTCTTGATCCAGAAATTAGTTTATTTTTAAAAAATAACATTGGCCAATTAAAGCTGGAGGGAAAGTTATAGCATTTCAGGTCCTGTAAAGCACTATGGGGGTGGGATATACAAGCCTCAATGCTATTGCTATGACTGCTATTATTATGAAGCAGATGCCTTAATTACTGTTTGAGATGCCAAATCACTATTGTTTTTAACTACATAGACAATCATTTTGATGAAATGAATACACTGAAAACAAAACAAAAAAACCTCCACAATTAAAATGTCAGATATGCAGTATTTACCAACTTCTTTCAAAATTTAGAATTGAAAGTGCTGCTTGATTAGAAATCGAAATTATATTATATTCTTTGAAAATATAAGTTTTGTTCTTATAATTTGAATGAATTAGAAGTGGCATGAACTCTTATATCATCAGTGTTACATGAACTCTTATATCATCAGTGTTACGTATTTTTTATTTTAATTGACTGCATCAAGGCATGAATGATAGTAATAGGAATAGCACTTAGACTTCTTTACAGCTTAATAGTGTTTTACAGCACTCTCCAAGCAGTTAACAAAGTCATCTTATTGTCTTCAATAATCTGGGCCCATCAGGATCGAGCTTCAGGTTGTGGGCAGAGTTTGCCTGTAACACTCCAGTTAAACCACTGTACAGGGCTCGTAGAGTTCAGTCTTACATTTTTCTCTCAAAGAGTCTGACAATGTATACTTAATAAAAGGAAACATGATATAGAACTTATTTGGGTTTTTTTGTTTTTGTATCTTTTCAGGTGCATTGACATTTTGGAATTATGTGAACAAGAAGATTTGATGAGGTTCCACTATCATACTTTAAAGCTATATAGTTCTGTTTGTGCTCTGGGTAATAATAGAGTAGCTCATGCTCTTTGCAGCCATGTGGATGTTTCCCAGATATTTTACACAATAGATAATCAGTATTTGCCTGGACTTTTAAGGTCTGGATTCTATGACTTGTTGATTAGCATTCATTTAGAATATTCTAAGGAAGCAAAACTCATGATGAACAATGAATTTATCACTCCTGTTACAGATGAAACCAGGAAAATCCGATTATTTCCAGATGGATCAAACAAACATGGCTTGCCTGGAGTTGGACTTAGCACCTGCTTGAAACCAAAGTTTAAATTCTCTAACCCTTGTTTCATTTTGTCCAATGAGGATCATCAAAAGCCTAGTCCAGAGATACCACTAGATATCCTTAAGACAAAGACCATAAGCATGTTGACAGAAGCAGTCTACTGCAGTGGAGCACATATACGAGACCCTGTTGGAGGGAAAGTTGAATTCCAGTTCGTTCCTGTTCTGAAACTTATAGGAACTTTGCTTAGGATGGGAGTTTTTGATGATTATGATGTTAAACAGATTTTGCTTCTCATTGATCCATGTGTATTTGGTGAGAGCAAAGAAGAAGTAATGGAACAAGCAGAGAAAGAGGGTGTTACCCAAATAGAAGAAAAAGCAGTAGAGGCTGGTGAAAAGGCCATTAAGGAAACTAAGACCCCAATAAAGGGCTTGCTGCAAACAAGATTGCCAGAATCGGTTAAACTTCAGGTAATAACCTTAATATAACTGCAATTATATTATATTACTGAAACATCACTTGTAGTATCTTGCTCTGTTCTCAATTTTTCATTAGTCCTAATATATAACCTGGAATAAATCAACTTTATCTTACTATGCCAGAAATTTTTATGGATACTTGATAAATGTGACAAATACATATTTATGATGTTTATTGGTATAAAGAACTGGAAAACATGGTGATGCAGATACATTTATACTGATTCTCCTTCACTCTTATGTAATTCATACATGTTTATTAACAAGCAAATGAGATATTGGGTTGAATAGAAATAGCTATCACTAGACTTTGCAAATATGTGTGAAAGACGTACAGGCATTTGTGTAGTTAGAATACGTAGGCTGAAGCGAAAGTTGAACTATTATAAATACTACAGCTATTGGCTCTGCTGTATATCCAGATCATAAAATCTTTACTTGTGAATGCACCATTTTAGTGCAGAAAAAGGTATTTTTAAAGCTAAGAAGAAAGAAAGTTAGGACAATTTGGATCAGAGTATTATTGGTCCAGATGCAGCTATCAAGCTGTCAATCACTGTATTCATCACTTGTTTACCAGTAGATTATATCTGGGAGGAGAGGGCCACTCCCAGATTTTCAGATTATTACATCCTAGAAAAATGTAGATTTATAGATTCAATATTATTATTGAATGAAATAGAACAATGTTTTTCAACTGGAAAACTCCTGTATAATTCATTTATTCTTTCATATTAGATGTGTGAGCTGCTTAATTACTTCTGCGACTGTGAGCTGAAACACAGAGTGGAAGCTATTGTGTCATTTGCAGATACCTTTGTCTTAAAGTTACAATATAATCAGAAATACAGATATAATGAACTAATGCAAGCCTTGAATATGTCTGCTGCGCTGACTGCCAGGAAGACAAAGGAATTTCGCTCTCCTCCTCAAGAGCAGGTAGTTGAAGATCCTTCATCTGTTCTAGCAGGAATTACAGAAAGAAAGAAAAGGACAAGACCTTCAATAATCTTAAAATGTACTGTCTATTACAAAGCTCTCTCCACCACAAAAAAATTTATAGAAGTATCTTGCAATATTTCTTTACTATTCAGTTAATAGTATCGAATAAAAAGTTGTTTTAAACTTTCAAACATTTTTTTAGTTTTGAAGATAATTTCTAAGTTATAAAAGGGGAATTAATTTAGGAATCTAGAAAACTATATTCCTAAAATTCTGTTGGCACATTGTATATTGTTGGAGAACACTATATCCGGAATTATTATTTATTATTTTATTTTATTTATTCAAATTTTTAAACCGCCTCTCTCCTGAGAGGGGACTCCATCTAAAAAAAAGGCAATGAATCAACAACAATTAAAAACAGATTAAAAAATAAAGTGATTGATTAAGGAATAACTAGAATGCTGCTTAAACTATCTAACATTTCTAATACTGGGCATCCAAATAGAAGGAAATACAATAAAAATACAATTCAACATCTTCCAGGACAGAACTAAAAATGAAATTGAAGGAACAGGAAAATTATTAGTGGCCTCTCTCTCAGATGTCAATGAGTTTTAAAAAAAAAGTTCTTGTAATGGATTGAAACAAAAGTTAAAGTTGGAATCTGAATATAGTACAACCCTAGTTCTAATTTTAATGTTACAATTTCAGATTAATATGCTGCTGAATTTTCAGTTGGGGGAAGATTGTCCTTGTCCAGTGGAGATTCAGGAAGAGCTATATGAGTTTCATGATAAACTCCTAATTCATTGTGGTAGGTAGCAGGCATTCATTCGTATTGATGAGTGGTCATATTGTTCCTGTGATATTTTTTTTTTTGTCTATGAAAGATTACTACTTACAGATCTTCCATTGTTATTGTATTTTTATGAGAAACATAATATGGACAAAATAAAAAATAACATATTCAATGTAAAAAAAGATAACTAATTTGAATGAGCACATTTTTTTTTCTAGCAGTGGATCTCACTGAGCTGGTTTTCAACATTTCTCCTTTTCCCCAGAAAAAACAAAAACAAAGTATCTCTTAAATGGAGCTTAACTCCTAGTTATTATGTGGATATTTCCTGTAGTTTTCTTGGTAGCAATATAGATATGGTTTATTATTGCTATTTAATAGGAAGCTTTTTTCAGCCGTTGGTGTTCTCATTGGTGATCTCCCATCAACATACTGATCAGATCCAATCTATTTAACATTTTCAAGATTAATTAAGGTCAGTTGGATGCTACCACTTGCTGTTACTCATTAACTTCCCTAACATAATGTAATGTCCATTGACCTGGTCTGGGCTGAAAACTTCCAGAATTTACACAGTACAGCATGATTCAATCCTCATTCAACTATTTGGCTCACCTATCCATTCATTGATGTTTATTCTGTTGTTTGCAATAAAGTTTCCTGTTCCTTTTTTATTTTCACTGGCAGCCCTTTCTTTAAAGTTTGGGGTTGTTTAATTACTGCATGAGATGCATAAAGATGGTTCTTTAATTATTAGAATATTGCAAGTATATTATTTTTCTTGTTGCACACCAGGTATTCCATTAGATGAAGAAAAAGAAGAGGAAGAAAATATTTCATGGGCTGGAAAACTATGCTCTTTGATATATAAAATAAAAGGAGTGCAGAAAACAGAGAAGAGAGAGGCAACAGAAGAAGAAGAAAAATATCCTAGTAAGAATTTAAATTCATAGCAGTACTCCTTAAACTAAATGATAGCTTTGAACTATAACTTTGCAGTTTCTCATGCACAGGAAGTGCTATCTGTCTCACAGGTGAGAGAGATCTAGAGTCCAGTCCATCTGAAATTTAAGTTAGTTAGCTATCCAATCTAGCAGCTATCCAAACAGCTTGGGACCGGGTTATTTACGGGACCGCCTGTTGCCACCATCAGCCTCCAACCGACCTGTGCGTTCCCACAGGGCAGGCCTCCTTGGAGT
>JAEANM010012775.1:0-14670 GCA_017656035.1 Myanophis thanlyinensis | reverse complement strand
AAAGAAAGAACAATCTATCTCCTAACTTAGTGAAACTTGAAATGATTCAACCACATGTTATCCCAGGCTGCAAAGGGAAAAAAACCAAGTTTTTATAGCTCATTTAAATCAAGTAAGATGAGAACTATAGAAATGGGGGTGCTGTTCCTTTTGATCACCTGTGAAATTATCTTTTAAAGGCTAATTGTAGATCTAGCAATTCATCTTTGGTGGCCTTATTAACAATTTTACAGTATATAATATTCCATATTCACTTACTTTGAAACAAATGCTGATAATTGTAAATATGAATTCAAACTTACACTTATTTTAACACTATAAACAACTTCTGGTAATTGTAAATATGAATTCAAACTTACAGAAAGAAAGTTGGGTTTAACTTTGTAGCAACCAGAGGTTTGTTAGCTTCCATTCACTTAGGAACAAAACATAATATTTGAACACAGATACTTAAACATTAAAGTGAAACTTTATCACTTAGTACTATTAGTCAAAAGATACTTCGGCTCCCCTTTTTCTCTCATGTGGCTTTTCTCTGATCAGAATAAAGATGAAAACAGCAGTATAAAGAACGAAAATATAAATCATATAGTAAATAGAAAACATCACCCATGTGAATCCTAATAAAACTTTGTAAATCAAGCAGAGTGATATTGAACAATGTCACAAAAACCTTTCTGGAATCATATATTTTGTAAATAGTTTTACATTGCTACAAAAGCTGGGCAGCTGATTAAATCCCAACAGACAATTTTTTTACAACCTGGTGCCAACCTAATGAGTTGGTCTATATCCAACATCATCTCCAATCAATCTAAGTGAAAGTGAACTAGTTCTCACGAAGTGAAATTTCATTTGCAATAACCATATTCATATTCATGCAGCTCTAGTAAACAAAATAGTAGTATGCTGTTATTTTCACACAAGTGCAATTTAGTAGGTCAATTTTACTTTCAGGATTGTAACAAAAACAATGCAGAAAACCATAATCAAACAATACCCAAAAGCACATGTAGACTCTTAGACTGAATATTATCTTCCAAAGGATCAAGGTCGAAGATGGAGCCAGGATCTGTGCGCCAAACTTTGAGATCTTTCCCCCAAAAAGAAACAACAGGACAGTAGGTATCAAGGAGAAAAATTCAGCTGCTCTATTACTAGAAAGATAGTGGCTATCCTACTGTAGATTAAATTTACACTTTCTAATTATCAAAAGACATTATTATAGCAGTGAATACAGTCTGTGTTTGTGAAGTTATTTGCAAATAGAGCTGGGAAACAATATTCAGTATCAAATTTCCTGTTTCTATTGATTTTATCTAATTGTTTGAATGAAACACTGCTTTATTTTCATTACTGAAGCCATAGAAGTAGATTCATATTTTGTTTGTAGTTAAACTAGTAACAAGTTTTCATTTCAATCTAGAACAGGGGTGTCAAACTCAATTTCATTGAGGGCTGCATTACCATTATGGTTGCCTTCAAAGGGCCAGTTGCATGTAAGACATATTAGTTCAGAAGTGCATTATGTGTAAGTCTCAGTAGGATGCTGTAAGTCTGGATCTTCTGGGGTATAAGGGTCATATGATGGGGTAGTATTCAGTCTCTCCCAATAGGCAGGTCATGTGATGGAATGGTATTCAGATGGCTGGTCAGCCTTCTTCCTGTCTCTCTCTTGCACTGCCTGCTGCCCTCTCCTTCTACAGCCTCTGCTTTGTTGATTTCTCTGCTTGCCTCCCTTTCACTCAAACTCTTCTCTCCTTCAGGCTTGCTCCACAGAAGCCTCTCCTCCCCTCCCTATTACCTTCTGTTCTTCTCACTACTTTCCTTTTCCCGCTAAAACCCCTTCCTTTTATCTCCTCTCCACTCTCCCTGCCTCATCTTTTTCTCTCTTCTGGGTGCATCACACTCTGGGGCTCAGAAACAGCTACAGCATCAGCCACTGTTTCACCATGTGGCTGTGCTGCCCAGCTGGCCTTTATGTGCAGGACTCATCAGCTGGAGCTTTGTGCACTGATTCCGGGGTCTCCGTTGAGCCCCAGCAGCACCACAGCTCCAGCTGATTCCTTTCCCCAAGATGCTGTGATGCTGCCAACAGCCAAGGCTTCCAGAAGTGCCAATTAACTGGAGCTATATGTGCTGAACCCACATCCCCAGCAAGACTCCAGCTCCAGCTGACTTTCCCCCACACCTGTGGGGTATTATTGCTACTTCAGCTCATTCTCCCACTAAACACAAGATCCTAGTGCCTTCCATCCTTTCTCTTTCCGTCCCTCCCTTTCCTTCCTTTGCCAGTCACTCGCTCTCAGGCAGAGAACACTGCTGCCACTAACAAGACACCCGACGATAGGAGGAGGTAACTACTCAATCAACTCCTTCTATTAGTCTGCTTGTGGGCCAGACTTAGACACATCATGGGCCGGATCTGGGTCACAGGCCTTGAGTTTGACATGTCTGGTCTAGAAGCTGTTTCATAAGCAATCATCTTTTTCAAAATAATTTGCTCCCTATAGTAATTCAGAATTTTAGCCTTTTTCTTATCCATAGAATTTGTCTCCTTCCTTCGTATAATTCATAATATAAAAAACATAAAAGTGTACCTAAATTTATAAACTACATATATCTTGTCCTATATCTAAACAAATTATAATGTATGCAAATGATACATTTCTGCCCTTATTGTTTTTGAGAATTAATTCATAATGTTTGGAAAAATTTCTATGAAACTTTCAAATTCTTATAAAAATATTGTTTATGTTCTGCAATCCAAATTCAGAAACAATAATGCAAAACAGTGCTTGGCCATAACCCCGTCCAGCTCTTCATTTTCTTACCTTGTCAATGGTACCCAATGCAGCATTATTCTAATGAGTGCTATGATAATATGAAGCCATTTCTGCTGATCACCAAGTTGCAGTAATAGTTTGTGTAATGTGAACCCCACAATTGACAAGATATCTGAGGACGGTGTTGTGTCTGTGATGGTACCCCGGTCATAAAATACATGTTGCAAACCATTATTTCACATTTATCTATAAATTTATCAATTTACTTCGCTGTTTTATAAGAGTTTGGTACAAATGGTTTTTCATGTTTCACAAAAAAGCTATGTCAAACTGATTTTCACTGGCAATTGAGACAAGGCCCCCAAAATAAAACCTATAAGATGCTTACATGTGTGTTAGCTAAACATAATCTGACACTTTTTAAATACTCAGATGAAAGTTTTAATCTAGTAACATGCAAAAAATGAATACATTATTTTCATCATGGTATACAGATGAACTATTATTATTAGCAAGTAAAATATTTTATTGTTTTATTTATTTATTATATTATTTGTTATTTTATAACAATAAAATGTTTTTCTTATAAGACATTGAATGGTAGGACTTAATTCCTTCCATATTGATTTATTAAAAGGTCAAATGGCAATTTGTTCTGTGATTACTTTCATTATTAAAATAGTTAAAAGTTTTAATATTGGCCTTTCATATTAACAATTTAAATACGTATTGTATTATCTCTTTCTTTTAAAAAAAATTAAGCTCTTGTCAAGCAATTTAATGATATATTAACATTTCTTTCATTATTGGATTATTTAATATTCTCATTACTTTAGAGGGCACTGCAATTAACATTTTTGCTGGGAAACAATTATTGTCTGATAATCCCAAGTGACCTATCATTCTAATATGATAAAGAAATTTGATATAAAAACAAAAGCATGTAACAAGTATCAATACCATTTCAGTTATACTATTAATTATCTGATATCAGGCTCAAAAACCAAGATAGGTACACAGATTCTTCAAAGCAATTTCCTTTAGTGTTCCTTTCCCATAGAGAAAAACCTTGCCAAGTTAAAACAAACTACTTATACCATTAAGCAGATACTCAGAGAACTTCTAAGGAAGAGTTGGTCTGACAATTTTCCTCCCATTCAAACTAACTAAACTTCTTTGTCTTTTGCTCCACAGGAATGCAGTTCTTCCACCCTCAAATTACATTCCATCATATCTTATCACAAAATATATATATAGTCAGAGATGGCCACACTAGTGTTTCTGATTTGGTAAAGTTACAGAATTGACGTACCCACAATTATTCCAGGTCTCCTGTCCATTTCAACTATATGTGGATGAACACCTTTGTATGCGGCATCACTAACCACCTGGGTATTTCTTCTCACTCTTTCAGTTACAGGGTCATCGACTACTGGAGTGAATCCTCTGCCTTTTGTCTTCTCAAAATCCTCATGATATTTGACCTAGAGAAAAATATGTTTACTGTCTGAGATTCAAGTATTAAGAACAGTAAGTAATTATTGGGCATTGCCATTGGCTTGAATTTAACAATATATAGAATTTCTATCATGCAGAAGGATGTTCTTGTTTTTCTTCCCTGAATTCTCCTCAGATTGTAGGTCACTAATGGAGACTACAGAAAGTACAAAAGTAAGGGATAACTGATTCACTTGGAAGATATTATTCCATCAGCCAATGATAATTTCCCCAAATTTGTTGCATATTACACAAGTGGTTAATTATCAACATGCATTTTTTCATTGCCAGTATATGCCTTTATGTCTATAACATATGTCAGTTTCAGTGCTGATCTTTAAGAATATTTTAAGTAATTGCATCATTAGTCACAACCAATTACATTCTCATGCAAGTATTGATATTAAACTGGCTTGATTTCAAATAGTGCTTCATGTTAATCCACAAATTATCAAAGCTAACCCAGTTATTACAGAGTCTGTATACAGGCAACTCTTGATAGCTGCAGTTATGCATATCTATGACTGAACTATAGAGATCAGTCTTTGATAAACATATTTCAGCATGTTGCAATTTCAACCTTGTTTTTTATTACTTTACAGATGGAAAAGCATGATAAAAGAGTTTTTATGTATGCATAGAGAACATTTATAAGAGTTAGGTGATCTATTTAGTATTCCTGTTTGTTCTTCCTGGATCCTACTTAAACAGCAAGTCACAAGAATTCATATGCAGCAGCAAAGTCTGTCTCCCAGTCTATTAATAGAGAGGCCTTTTACTTGCACCACTGGATACTGAGAGCAGTCACAGTGTGAAATTTTACAATAGTAGTGATCAACAAGATTTGCCACAACCAAGTGAGGAGAAAGAGGAGTACATATAGGTGCATTGCCACAGAATAAGTAGGGAAGAAAAAGTGATAAAGCTTGTGAGAGGAAGAGAGAACAACCATGGTCTCCCAAATCAACCCCCCCCCCCAATTTCTGTAGAGTCAATATCTTATTTCTTACAACTTTGTAGTTTTATATACTGGAATAGAACCCACAAATAAGGAGAGTCACCTCTACTTTTTAAACCCAAGATCACAATGTATTCTGCATATATAACTTTGTATGTATACATAACTTTGCAAAACAATCTCAACATCACATTCAGAATTTCACTTGCACACATGAACATGCACAGGCACAAGGCAGCGTGTGTCATCCTCTCCTGTTAAGTTTTGGGGGTGTGGAAAGAAAAGCACCATGTGACATGTGTTTAAAAAGCCACTCAGTGAATTATTAGATAAAACATTTAATTAGTATTATAGGGGGGAAATTACATTGTTAGCAACTCTACTCCATCAATCACGGTGTAAGAAGAAATCAATTCTCACTTCAGTTGTGTGTACAAAGCTTTGTCTGTTAATTCAGTGTACAACACAATATTGTTCCTTAGAACATACTAGTTATGTGAAGAATCTACCCTACCATTGAGATGATGTTTTGTGTTTCTCTGACATGCCTTAGTTCGGGTGTGTCTAGAATCACGCTAGGTCTACCTTTCATTTGCTGCTGATCTCTGCTGTACTTGACCTGTAAAATACATCATTACACAGAAATATTTTGACCATAGTTAATCTTTGAAAATACTAAAATATTGTTATTATCATCATCAGGACTGCAATCATATGTCCATTCAAAACCTGAATATCAATGATCCAATAAGTTATGGTTCATAACATTTGAATGACTAATGGATGTTATAAAGAAAGATTATTTAAACTTCAAAGAACTAATGGTAGTATTACACAAAAATGAGATTGAGCGTCAAAAAAATGCACAATTATTCCCACATAATTAATGACAGTCATTAGGCCATAAGGATGAGCACACCTTTCTGCAGTCATTTTAAAATTTCAAAAAGGAAGGATCCTTTCTTGATCAAACAGATAAATTTATTAATGCAAAACAATCAAAAGAAACAAAAGACAAAGGACTTGCCGAGCTGATAATTTCTTGATTCTTCTTGACTCTTTCCATTTCAGGAGTGACACTCACTGAAGTACCTTTACCAAGCTGCTCTTTATAGCACACCTGATAATTAATGATTAAAACACATATAACCTGTAGCTGAACCATGTTAAGTAATGCACTACAGTAAATAACATTTGATAGTTAAACTCTTTTGCCAGTTTGTTTCAAGATTATTAATACTGCATACTAAAGGATAAAAATATTGTTTTCTCTCTGATTCACTATTTGAGGGGGAAGGGAAATATGAATATACATACATATTGCTAACATAAATCTAATTTACTTAAAGATAAATTGTCATGGAATATCAAGTAACTCAGTGGGAGTTTATACTATTAAAGTAAAAGTTCCTAGAAGAAAAATAGATACAAAAATAATTTTCTTTCTAAAATATTTAGAATGTGGTAAGTGCATAATGATTGCATGAATAATTTCATTCATGGCAAAAGCTAACATGTAAAATACAGAAAATTATTATTAGAAATTGCAAAATGATCAAAAGTTCTTCAAAATCAGGAGGAATATAATAAAAATGAAATTATAAGAAAGTATGCTGCTCACACTCTTAGAAAACTTAGAAAAGTGGTTTCAGAATAGCAGTATTGAGAAGAAAGGTTTATCTGTACCTAATTATTACATGATTTCAAATATGGTTATACAAAAATATCTGTATTTTGGATCGCTGGTTCTACTGCACTATTTTATTTCACAGTATAGAACAATAATAACATCACTACTACAACTTTTACTATTTATGCAAAGCACAATGTACAGTACCAGTTAAACTTACTGTGCTAATATTTTTCTGGTTTTTCTTTACATGTTCAATCACAGGAGTCTCTGCTACTGTTATGCCAGCACCTAATCTTTTCTTGTAAAGTACCTTCATTAAACAAAGAAGATAAAATAAATACACAATTTCTAGAAAACATTTGAGTGAGTGGAGAAGGATATATTCCATTATTTGAAATTTAGAAGATATTTTACTTTTCCATGAGATAACTAAATCAGCAGAGAAACTCTTCAATTCTTTTTCAACACTTATCTACTAGAATGCATAGTAGATAAAGTCTTGCATTAAAAGAACATTCCTTTAGGCTATAGCACTACTTAAAATGTTTACTTCATGGGATACCTGTGAGCCAAAACAACTCATTTCAAAATAAAGTCAGGAAATGATTAGAAGAACCATCCATGGTGAAGACTGAAACTAATTGTTTATTGAGATTTGGTTTCTAATGCTCCTACAAATAGATAACTTTGGAATTAACCTGAATTCAACATTGAATTTAGCATGAAGGCTCCATATTTCATCATCTATCCTTAGACAAGAAACTGTAGCTGTCTTATTTACGTATATCAAAATTGTGCAAATAAAATATCTGTCTAACGTTTCCTAAAACTTTTCTTCTTCATCAAGAAGCAATCAGAGCTCATCAAAGAAAC
The DNA here is from genome assembly GCA_017656035.1 of Myanophis thanlyinensis. NCBI lineage: Eukaryota > Metazoa > Chordata > Lepidosauria > Squamata > Homalopsidae > Myanophis > Myanophis thanlyinensis. The sequence continues at coordinate 6,923 of JAEANM010012775.1, read as the reverse complement.
TTGAAAGCATTTTAGATTTTACTTTGTTGTTGCTAAATGGAACAAATTATACAATTGCCGATGTTTCTTCTTGTTATATGTTGCATATATCCATCATTCTATAATCTCTCTGACGATTGATGCCATTGTGGTGAACATAAGGATTGACAGACACCTTGTTCAATGTGACTGTAGGGAGTATGTGGTAGAAAGCATAGAGAAGAAAAATTATTATTGGATTCCTAACCAGCAACCATGTAGAATCATATTCAGTTGGGTGAAACGTTTCTTGCTTTAAGCTATAGAAAACACCATTGGGAGAAATATTAAATTATTTATTAAATAAATGAAAACCTGATAAAGCTCTTATGATTCATTTCACTCTACTAGTTTTCACAGTCTCATTTGATTCATGAAACTAACTAATTCCATTCACTCAGTGGTACTATAAACTTTTAAGTATCCTAAAATAACTTATACCACTTAAGCTACTTGGCAAATTTTTATATAGAACTTTAGAATCAGAAAAACAGAATTGAAGGATTTCTAGTCCAACATATGGATATATCCATGGTTTTTTTCATGGAAACATTATAAATAGTTCCCAGTTCAAAATGTTAATTTTGTATCAGAGAATGTATAAAATGGGTTTGGAAATAATATGCATATTACTAGCATTTCCTGAAACACAAGAGAGTTAATTCAATACTACATATTGCAAAATTTGTCTATTATAATTACTGCTACTTACAGCACTGATATTTCTCTGTGCATTTTTAATCCTCTCAATTTCAGGAGTATTTGGCACAGCAGAATAAGCACATAGCATCTTCACTGCTTCATCTTTATATTTCTTCTGAAAAAATCATTTATTGCACACACTTAATATACCAACATCAATTGGCAGTTTAAATTGACTTAAATTTGTTTACATTAATCTGATTACCATTAAAAAATTCATTCCCGCTATCAGGTTTAAATAAATTCTAAATAAAGTTTAAATAAAGTCTAAATAATTAATTCCAGACTGTTCAATTACCCAAAGCTTCAAGAACTATATGTATAGTTCTTACAAATAAGACTGCTATCAAAATAGGCATCCCTAGACCCAGGAGAATATCCCTATTCTATGAATGATTCTTAATTATTGCTCATTCTCTACTCACCTGACTAGCTATTTCAGATGCCTTCCTTGCTCGCTGTATGTCTGGAATATCTGGGCCTATTAGCATTCCTTTCCCTTTGATTTCAGTCTCCAAATCCTTCATATATTCTTTCTGCAAGACATACCACATTAAAGAATCCTGAAATATATGCAACCTTCAGTCATTTGTATCCATACTTGTATGAGCTTTCAAAGATTTTATTGTAACACAGACTAGATTTCTAATGTCTGGTCACACTTCCATAGGATTTAGCTTTATTATTTTTTATGTTTTCTAAAAAAGGGAAATTTGTCAAAACGTATTTAAAGGGAACATTATACTTTATTTTGAATGCCACTGAATAAGCTGTTCTGGACTAACCTTGCTTGCAAGTTCATAAGCTTTCTTTGCTCGTTGGATATCAGGCGTATCCATGCCCGCTTGCATTCCCTTGCCTTTAATGTCCAATTCTAGATGCTTCTTGTATTCTTTCTAAAAGATCAGAACATAAAATAATCAGATCTATAGCAGCTTCAGCTTTTATACAGAACTTTCTTTAATCAATGGAGCTTTTATTAAGTGATACACTAGATCAAAATGTTTTATACATTTAGAGCAAGTGGACTGTAGGAAACATTCTGATATATTTTTCATATCCTGTTACTATCCAAAAATTATAATTATAAAAAGTCTATGGTATCCTATTCTATCTTGAACTTGTTTGCCAGCCTAAGTTTTTGATGCATATGAAGATGAATACCAGATAAAGTAGTTGTGATTTCACATTGTTGTAAATAAATAATTTTAACAATGACAACAATTTATTAAATTTATTTACACTATAGAAGGTAACTAGCACCCTAAATTGCATTTGAAAGCAAACTAGCAACCAGCTTGCAAAGATGAGCTGTTACATGGACGTTACAAGGCACAATGAAGCAGGCCCATAACTTTCTGCATTAATTTATTCTGGATTACCTGCTTCTGGACAATTTTCAAGGAGAGGCCCATGTAATCAAGCTATGAGTTCATACACTGTCATACACATATCATACACTAAGTTATAATGTATAGAATTATGCTTTGAAAATATCTTAAGCAAACCTGGCTTGCAATTTCAGATGCTCTCTTTGCTCGCTGTATTTCAGGAATATCAATGCCAACTTGCATTCCTTTTCCTTTAATTTTGGTCTCCAGATCTTTCCTATATTCTTTCTGTGAATATAAGAATATATACTGTAAACTTACAAGCATCCTTTTGGTGATGGGAGGTGGGGGGGGAGAAGATAATTTTTAAAATACTCATATGAATAGCCTTATGAACTGTATAAGCAGAATTGAAGGTTTATTCTCTGAAATAGACTGTTTCAAAATTGTAAAATGTATATAAGCCTGCAATAAACATGTTTGAGAGTTGCCTATTTAAAAAGTTATTGTATGGTCATATCCCTCCCTCTTCCCTCTTGTAACTTATAATAGTATTAATTTCCAGTAAGTTATTTAATTTTGGTAGATTTATCTACCAATATTTTTAAGCATATAAGGAATACTTCATTATTTTGAATGACATTTTATGCTATCTCAAGTATTATTTACTTGTTTAAATATAAATAATTAATACAAAATGAATGCATGTAGTAACATTTTCATATGCATATCTAATCTGACTGCTCAAGAGCCTTACTGAAGGATGCAAGTCTTCTGATTCAAACATCTGGGAGTAAGTCCTTCATTCTACAATAGTACAATAGTCCTTTCCTAGGGTCTCTGTTGCTGAAAATGAAGGGCTCATCCACCATCCTTAAATTATTTAAGACAAGAGGTGGCCATTATATACCTGCAGAACTCAAATTATTTCAAGTGAAGCCAATAACTTTTTTATGGTGTCCATCTGGGTCCCTTCTCCAATTTTTCACCTTTAGAACTCATTTAATCCAAATTTCTAAAATCAGCCCTCAGGCTCCACAATTTAATGCCACCATGAAACTAGAGACAGACCTCATTAAAGTGAAGGCTAAAATGTGGGTAATAGTTGTTCAACTAACCATGAGGAATGATTTTCAGACTACAGGGCAAAGGGTAGCAATTAAAATATAATCCTTGGACTTGTCTCCAGATCTTCTATTCATCAAAAGATATGATGAGGCCAAAGCATTGTGTTGCAGACACAGAGTGACAATTAGATCTAGCCATGCCCCCAAATTTTATTGCTAGTGACTCTAACAGACACGTTGCCTCTCCTATGGCATAACTAACTAATCTTAAAGTTCCTGACCAGTAGTCTTTATTCTAGATGATGTCACGCCCTGACGCTGTCCTTGAAGGTCAATATAGAAGGTTTCCCTGCCTGGAGAAACAATGCCCCAGTAGCTCTGGATACACAGAAAAATAGAGTGTGTACTTCTCCGGGGTCTCTATTACAGATACATTCATACAGGGCCTCACTTATGCTTATTGCATAAATATCTGGGACTTACAGGATAATTCTACACTTCCCTACTGCTTTTAGATATTAATGCTGCTATACCATTTATTTATTTGTTTATTTATTGACTCACTCACTTATTCATTCACTAACTCATTCAGTTTCTACAACCACTCATCTCAGTCAATGATTGGGTGGACTGCAATTCAAAAAATATATTATAATTAAAATACTAAAAATATATTAAAACAATAAAAATTACCAAACACATCCAGATTATATACAAACAGGAACAATATTTTATATTGCCAGGTTCAGCATAGCAGTGTTTAAAATCCATCAAAGGATGACCAGTGCCATAATTAAATGGTCTTAATGAGCATCTAGGATGTTATTATACTGTGATAAATTTAGTCTGCTCACATATTCATTTATGTTCCCTACGCCCCTCTCCCACTCCCCCTTTAGATTCCTTTTCCTATTTTATATACCTTTTATAAGCCTCTTTATGCTTTTTGACTGTAATAAAGATTTGATTTGAATGATTTGTTCAAATCATCTCCTCTGCTTATCTTCTTCTCATCCTGACTTTTTATGAAGAAATAGAGCAGAAATATATCTATCTTTCTGCAGCGCTAAGAGGTGCAGAATTTTGCACTAAGCCTTGTGTCAGTCCCAACTTACCTAAAGTCATTTCACATGATAAATTAATTTATAGTTGCATAGAATTGTCTGAAGCATACTGTTTGGTTTTGGGAAAAATGGATGCATGCATTTCATTTCTATAATAATTTAAAGGACATCTTCCTTTACTGACCTCACTAACAATTTCAGATGCTCTCTTCGCTCTTTGGAAGTCAGGAGTTTCTGATATAAGTTTCACTCCTTTTCCCTTTATTTCCTGTTCCAGATCTTTTCTGTATTCTTTCTGTTATTGAAACAAACAATACAAGCATATTCAAATACTGTAACACACATTTTCCACTTACTACAAAAGTAAGAATTTATTTCATTTGAATACTTTTGTGAGCAAACTTTCCATGACATTTACTAAGCTTTACAAACTGTACCTACCTCATTTAATATCTGAGCTGCATTTTTCACTCTGATCAAATCTGGAGTATCTTCAAGTACTGCCAGTCCTTTTCCTTTTGTCCCTTCTTCCAAATCTTTTCTATACTCTTTCTGAAGTAATAAAAATAAGCTTTAAGTGGTGAACAAGATCTTAAAAAGAAAAAAAATATTTCATAGTAAATATTTTAAGGTATAGCTGAAATTTTCTGTAAAATGTGAGTTTAGGACTGTATGTTTATCATAGTTAAAACAGAGCTGAGAAATCAAAAAAGTACAGTATTTAATCTTTATCTCGCTCCTGAAAAAAAAGTAAACATTCTTTTACTTATACACCATGGTATCATTACATGGTTATTTTATAAAATTGTAAGAGCTTCTATTCTGGATGGCTTTCAGGATTACAGACAAGTAAATGACCCTGTCACTCAAATTCTGTTAATGCTATCATTATTCACAAATGATCACTAAATGCAACACAAAAGGCACTTATCCATAAATCAGAGTTAACATAGCACAATGAGCTCTTGTGATTGAAATGAGTACATAGATGGATATTATACTAAACTTGGCAGAAAAGGCAAGCCTTAATTATTTTAGTCTTGTCACACTTTATCCAGAAGAGGAAATAGACAATTTATAGTTTTCTTTCTAATTGTTAAACCAAGTGGCACCATTTTAGGTTTATCTTTTGGGCATCTTCAAATTCTAAGCAGAAACTCCATTCAGTCATCACATAAATTTCACTTAGTGGAATGATAAGGAGATATAGATAAATTGAGTAAACAATCATAAGCCTGTAAACACTGGAAATTGGAGTAAATTTATATATTTAAATCTAGATAAACAATAAAATTTGACAAGTTGCCATAAACATTTGTTTCCATACTGTTCATTTGTAAGTTCAAACTATGGTTTGGCTCTAATGTATACCATACACAAATTGTGATGTGTTGAAATATCTGAATTGAGATTTAATATGTAAAAAAATTGCAACTATTATTTTTATATAATAATTCAGCAACCTCATTTTTCAATTATCTACTATGTATAACTACAACAAAAGGAAAAAATATCTGAAGAGCATGTTGTCTGGGTACAGTTAAAATTATTGTATCTTTACTCAAAATAAACTATACCCAGACAACATGCTGTTCAGATAGATATGGAGTTTTTTATGTGTATTAAAAATGTATTAATAAAACATATTTTTTTAAAAACTGAAATTGAAAGGAAGACAAATGTGATAGAATTTAAACAATATAATGACAAAAAGGCTATTTATCTTCTGCTTGTAAATGTTACCTCTTTGAGTAAATCTGTTATGTGTTTCACATGCAAGTCTAAGTCCAAGGTTGCTTTCCCTCTGATTTTTTCTTCATATTCTTTTTTATACATTTTCTGTGTCCAAAATATTGTTGATTATCATGCATTCCAAAAGCTAGAACGTTTTATAAAATGATCTCAAACATACTTTACAAAGTATAATTTAAACACTTGCAAAATATTAATGTGGCTCTAAAATAATTACTATAATTTGGGGCAAGCACAAGATCCCATGTATTGCTTTACTCATTCCATATATCTAAGAATATTTTGAACCTGTTTTCTGAAAGATATCTTACAGTATTGCAAAGATATGAAGATATTTGAAAAACAAAAGTTTGTATTACATCCAGCTGATTTTCTTCTCTTCAAGTCCAATCTTTTACTGAGTGACCCTAAGCCAAAGACTGGATTCAAATATTGGACTGTTATCAGTTACTCTGTTTCACAATAAATCACAGAGATACATAAACCTCTTATTTAGATGCTGCTTCAACACAATACTTTGGTTACTACACTATACAGGTAATCCTTCCAACCATTCATTTAGTGTCCACCCAAAGTTACACCCAATGGCACAGAAAAAAAACTACTTAATAACCATTATTCACACTTATAACCATTGTAGCATATCTATGGTCATTTGATCAAAATTCAGACACTTGGCAACTGATTCATATTTATGACAATTGCTATGCCCAGGGTCATGTGATCATCTTTTGCGATCTTCTGACAAGCAAAGTGAAAAGGGAAGTGGCACAAAAGTAACGCAATCAGAGAAATGGTCCAACTTCCCTTTATTGTTCTAACTGTGCCACAAAACAGTCCTGGAGCAAAGTTCCCACATGCACCTTCAGAAGCCCCTGGCTGGAGGAAAAGAAAGAGAAAGAGGATGAAGACAGAAGGGGAAGAGGAAGAAACAGAGGGAAAGAAAGAAAGGAGAAGAGTTGAAATAGAAGTGTGTGTAACATTAAGTT
>JAEANM010012774.1:0-14670 GCA_017656035.1 Myanophis thanlyinensis | reverse complement strand
CCTGTAAATAAGGCAGTTGTTTCTAGCCTAATCTTTATTGCCTTGCTCACAGAAACTGCCTCTCCCCTTATTATATTATAATTTTGGTGAAGTTTAATTCTGTGCTTGGTGATGTTTAATCCTGTGGCCACGCCCATAGAACCAGTAGTAAAAAAATTGAATTTCACCACTGACCTGTAGATGTTAGCCTGCAACTACAGATAAAAACCCCACTCTCCATATTTAGTGCTATTTTTCTCCCAGTCCTCCAAAGAAATATGCGCTTGACCTTTGCGAACAATTTTTCTCCTTATTCATTAGAGAATATAGGGCACTACAGGCAAGGAAAAATACTAGGGACTGCCCAATATCTTTTCTTCTTGCTTTTAATAGCACAATGTTTAATATATTCATTGAAACCATTAATTGGGAGACAATTTTAAGTCTCATATATGATGTATTAAAGTATCATGCTTTAGTCTGATATTATTTATAATATCTGTGTTATACATATTTATAATATTTATAGTCTTCCTATACTCATGTTACACTTATTTTATTTTTTCCTGAAGTGCGATTTTTTCCCCTAGACTACCCAACTATTTCATGGCTGAGCAGAAATGTATTTTCAAGTCTTCCACACTAAATATATCATTTTGTGGGCAACACTGGTTCTATATTACTGGTTTGAGACATTTATGCTGTAACTGCTCTTTTTCACAAGTAGTTAACAGTATGATCAATAATAACATTGTGATGATTTTTTCCCAGTGATGCAGGAAACCTATTAGAATGCTGAACTTGTAGATAAATATTCTTTCTCATATGGGTTAAGTACGAATCTGGGTCCCCAAAACTAAAACTATAGTTTCCATGCACAAATATTTGATTTTCTAAATTAATAACAAAAGTGTAGGTTAAAACTGCTAAGAGAAACAAGTAAAATTTTCAGCTTCTAGCAATGGAAGATAAAGACCAGAACTAGATCTCAGATACCGTGAATGAATACTTGTCCTAAGAATTCAGAAATTTTAACAGGTACATTTAAGTATACAATAGTATTGTAGCTGAAAAAATAATTGAAAACAATTGGAAGAAGGAAAATTACTAAATAAATGGAACATAATATCCCCTGTATTCTAGGCACTTTTGAAATATTGCTTTGTATATTCTGGTATTTATGACTGAGCAGTACATACAGTACAATATTTCATTCTTATTCCAGTGCTTCTAGGAAACACCAAACAAAACAAAAACTTTCAGGCAGATTTCCTTTCCCTTCCACCCAGAATTCTGAACATTTTAATCACAGCCTTATTTTCCTCACATGTTATGACTGATTATATGAGTGGACACTGATGGATGCATTTTCTCCAGACTGATCTGTCCCCAACCTGTCTTTCAGGTCTTCCAACGATATAACCATTACCATTGTAATTGAGCTGTTCTGCGGACTATCCTCTTCTTCCTTTTCCTTTTATCTTGTTCAGCAACTGCTCATCCAAGGGAGATAAATCATTACACAATATGACCAAATATTGATAATCTGAGTTTACTTATTTGTGCCTCAATTGAAAATTCTGAGTGGTTCTGTTTAATAATTGTTTTTTAGGCCGTCCATGGTATTCCTTCTTTAATGCCAAAGTTGAAAAGTGTAATACTTTTTCTACCCTGCTCCTTCCAAGTCAAACTTTTACTTCAATAGGTCGTCACAGGAAAAACCATTGACCTCACATTTCGATCTAGTAGGCACAAATACATCAGGGCATCTGAATATCTCTTCGAAGGCCTTCATGGCTATTCTCCTCTCTCAAGTATTTCTTAACTAGTGGTTCTTCTACTGTTGCCAGTTGATCCTAAAAGATAGAAGCTATCCACCACTTCAATATCTTCTCTGTCAATTTGAAGTCTGCTTTTTATATATGTTGTCATTAGTTGGTCTTCTTTATATTTAATCTTAGTCCTATTTTTCCCCATGCCTGCTCCTTGACTTCCGTTATTAGAAGGTAATAGAACTTTTGTGTTTTCAGCCACCAGAGTTGTGTCATCAATATACTGCAGCCCACTGTTGTTATTCCTGAACTACACTGATCTTCTCCCAATCCAGCCTCCCTTAATATATATTCAGCATACTGGTTGAATAAGTAAGGGGAGAGCAAACAACCTGGTGCCATTCTTTTGCCAACCTGTTTTGCCATTTTCTGTCTGATCTGTGGCTTCCTGATCTGTGCATGGATTTTGAATGAGGATAAGCTGTTCTAGGATTTTCTAGAATTTCAGAGCCATTTGATCATACACGACAAATGTATATCCACTGCATGTCCACTTAGCTGTTTCTATAAAGGGCATTTCTTTTTTTCAGTTGCATTGACAAAATGAATAATGAACTAAAATCTTGATCTGGCATTTGCAGCCATTGGAAATAAAAAATCCATTGTGTTGAAAGAAAACTGCTGGAGAAACAGTTGAAGCATTTTTTAATGGCCACTGGACATTGCTTGAAAATTGATGTTTATATTCTTAATGTCCTGAGTACTGTCCAGAATGATTTTAAGGGCTGTACTGAATTCTTATATGTCAGTGTTTCTCAACCTCAGCAACTTTTAAGATGTGTGAAATATTGCTCTAGCAATCTGGTACCTTGAAGATGTTTGGACTTCAAGTCCCATGATTCTCCATCAGCAAGCAACTAACAAGCTGGCTTGAAAATTCTGGGAGCTGAAGTCCACATATCTTAAAATGGCTGAAGCTGAGATGTGATCTAAGCCTTACCTCAACTTTAAACTTAGCTGATCTTTCCCCCTGCATCTATGTCTAATGGGAGAGTGGAGGGTGTGTGTGAGGAGACTGCAGTTTAACTTTTCTCAAAACTAATTAATGTAGAAAGGTTTTGTGAACATAGCACAGCTGCAGTTTAGGCCAAATCTGACTTTGGAAAATGAATTTGATGGATTTGAATTAAGTCCTGATGAAAACACTTAAAACAAGTTTATCCAATATTTTGCACAAACTTATGTTATTTCTGGAAGTGATTCAAAGCCAGAGACAATTTACTCTAAGATTCCAAATGGTCAGTAGAATTTTCCACAAACATTTTTGAGATTTCAGAAGCCAAAGTCTCTGTACTTATAGGTACCAGTGTATTATATTCAGTAATATAGTCAAGGCTGAAATGTTTAGTGTTGGTTTCTTCTAGAATAAGAATACAGGGCATTATAGAAAAACTTTTATATTACATTAAAACTTAAAACACCGCTATCAGTTTTAATTTATGTTATAAATTTAACATAAAGAAACAGCCACTAAGGATTTAATCTCATTTACTAAATTTAAATAATTTAAGTTTAAACCCTCTCTGAAAGACCCTTCTAACAGGTATCTTTTTTGCAGAATTTTGAAATATTTTGAGAGCTATGTGGGATGTCTATGGAAATTCTCAGTAATCCAGGTCATGGTTGTCCCAAAAGTGCTTTTTCAAGAGGCAACTGGACTTTCCAATTGCCTCTTGAAAAAGCACCTTTGGGAATTTACTATCATCAGCAAAAAAACAGAAATCCTTGTTATGACTTTTGAAGTTAAGAAGCATCTGAACAAAGGCCTTTCAATCATTTAAAAAACAGAAGTTATATTGTACACAGAAAGGGAACTGTTTTTCATCCAATTAAAACAGAAGCAACATTTACTGAACCTCAGTAAGGAAATGTTTTCAAAGATAATTTTTTGTGGAGATACAGGGCACAATTAACAACCATTCTTTCAGAGACTATTCAAAGCGTGAAGGAGGTCCTGAATGAATGTTAGCTATGCCTGGTCCCCAAAGTTATGGCCATCACAGTGCCCTTTTGGTCCTATTATCAAAATTTTACTGCTTGGCAAAGCTGCCTGCAGTAAACAATGCAGGGGTGCTTCAACTCATCTTCCCTGCTATCTCTGCCTTTCTGGCCATCCTGTGTTCTACTCGCCCTGCCAATCCTACCATTGCCAGCTGACTTTCATTGTCTTCTTCTTCCTAGTATGACAATACGCACTTTGGACAACCTGCAATCCAACTGGGAATGGGGTGGATTGAAGTGAATCCTCACATATTGATCGGTGGGATACAGTTAACGACTGACATGGAAATTGTCAGGACTGCTATTGTTAAGTGATGCAGTCACATGATATTGTACAACCGCATTGCTTAATGATGGAAATTCTCATCTAAATTACTGTTCTAACTCCATTTGCTCAATTGGTGAATAAGTTTCTGCAAAGAGAAGTGTAATGTAAATGTAATTTACATCCACTTTGAACTGTAAAATAGTTGGCATCCTGCTTTAAGAAGTTAAAAAAATCAGAATAACAAGACTATGTGTCAAGAATCAGTGGTTATCATTGGAGGAGATTCTCACAAACTGCTTGGATACTGATTATTCTGTAAGCTGAACTGTCTACTAGGTCCCTTCCCACCACTGCAATGGACTCCTTTAAACTTCATTAGGTAGCAATTTATCTACAACAAAGGGGCCACATACAGTTTCTGCTGTAACCAAGCAAAAGCAAAAGTTAAATAATGTCATCAGCCTGCTGGGACCAATATAATATGTTATAGACAACTGTTGCTATAAACTACTCTTGACATGGTGGGTTTTGCATGTAGAAGTTACCTCAATAGGTAATAATATGTACCTCATCTTTGGTGGACCTCAACTTTACCCATGTCATCTCAAATAAGGCAAAGCTAATTTTTTCTCAATTACTTTTTCAAGAACTGTATGAAAGATATGAAAGACTGCCGAACAAGTTATCTGGTCAGAAAATGAAACTACTCAAATTCCCTAGGTAGTCTTGATCAATGTTTGTGTTGGGAGAAATTTGGTGAAGCATTGGAATATCTCTAGTTAGTCCCTTCACCCAACTAAGTCTACATAGAACATGCCAAATTAGTTCTATTATCCAAGATCAAATCATCAGTGTTTATGCTTTTCTTATTTTCATCAGTTATACAAAGATACCACCACAACTTTAAAACTTCTTAATAAAGTAATAAATTTGAGGCAGCAACATTTGGAATAACTTACTAAGTATCTCTCTTCTTGCCTCATATTTGGAGTACGGATCATATGGTTCTGCTCCCCTCTCCAGTCTCCAAAACGGCGAAAAAAATAGTTAGATAAAAATCGATTGATAGGATCTCTAATAATATTGATGTATACTGGTTGGTCTCCTCCAAATCTGGCGAACAAAAATAAAGAAAAATCAGAAAGCTGCAAACAGAACTTTTAAAAATTCAAAAGGTGTCAGAAGAGATATATATGAGTAGAAAATAGAACTACAGTAACCATTGGCAAGAGATAAAATGTTTCCGAGTTTGAAGATCACTATCAGAAATTTAAATAGGTACATCAAAAAGAATGTAATATCTATTTCAATGTATTTTTATACTGAACTTAATGTAGAATAACTTATCTTACTAGATAGAAGATACTTTACTGTAATATTAATTCAATAGGATACTCTATCCTATTTTATAAAGTGAAATATACCACTGTTGCCAACAGAACTAGATACAAGACTGCAGACAAAACAGCATATTTTTGAAGAATGAAATAATTTTATTCTAATGCTTTGGATCTAAGACTTCTAAGTGAAGTATTAACTAGATCATATCTGCTTACTTTCATTAATGCTTATATATTTGGCTTTCCTATACCATCCACTGAGACCCCAATAAATATAGCTAAAATAACAATGTGTTCTAAAAAGAAAAATTGCTCCAAAACCAAATTCCATTTCAATTTCAATTCACTACAATTCAATCCTTTATTGTCAATGCGCAACATGTATGCAGCGAAATTGAATGAGCCTCCATCAGTACAATCACACAAAGTACAGAAACATAGAATACATTCTAATACAGAATACATCTCCATCACGTATTTACTGGGAAACATGTCTTGTTTCCCAGTAAATATTTTCTTACTTTTCCATGTCCCAAAGCGGTTAATATCAATTTTTCATTTTGTGGATTAATTGAGAGGAGAGCACTGAACTGTTTCAGGGAAAAGGTTTTATTTTTCTGTATTAAAAAAGCTAACATCTATCAAGATAAAATGTAAGAAATTTTAATAAAATGTCAGGGTAAAATTGAAAATCCAGATGTGAAACTTCCTGCAGTACACAATAATAAATAATAAATCAATATCCAAATTCAATGTTACATTCCAAGTCTGATCCTAAACACAATTATTTGTGAGGATGTTCTGTTGGACAATTATATCACCATGGCTAGCTGTACTATTTCCACATATAAAAGCTTACAGAAGAATGGAAACAATTCATGACAAATATGAAATATGAACTTTTTAATAATGTTTGAGCAGAAATTTATTTATCATTAGTGAGTTGGAGATCTTAGCTCTTAACATAGTTATCCTATTCAGATGTTATATGTTACCCTCTTTAGATGTTAGAGCTAAGGTTTCCAACTCACTAATGATTATAAATCCTTAAGTTTACATTATAAATCCTTAAGTTACATACAGATTCTATATTAAGATCATTTTAATGATTATTTTCAAAATATATTATAATAAATTTCAGAGCTACATAAAAGCAATATTAAAATAAGAGATAAAGAACAGTATTGATATACATAATTTATTTGGAAAAATATACATAATTTATTTGGAAGAATGTAATGGAAACCAATAGGATTTTGATTTTAAATCATTTTTATATTAGCGTCTAAATTGTTAAATGTATGTAGCCTTATTGCCGTTTAAATCTTTTAAGTTTAATAAAATGTTAAATTTTAATAAATTTTTCATGAAACTTAGGTATTCTACACATTTTTTAGATTGTGCACCATGTCATCAGTGTAAATGCAATACTAGGAATTAATGGAATATAAATGTATTTTTAACACAAACCAAAGTTTGTCTTTAAGACTGACATTTTAGTTATTCCCCAGAGTGCTTTGTGCTTCTTTCAAACTTTAGCCCTGTAATACTTGTACAGACCATTTATTTTCCCAGTGGCAAAGCTTGAAATGCTATAAAATGTATTTATATAACTTTTTGTTTTAGAACAGGGACAAAATCTTCCATTCAAAATAACACAGTTTGACAAAATGAATTATGACAATTCATTGTCCCTGAAGTTATTAAAGCTAAGAGTATTAAAACAGAATTGTTGATTTTAAATCTCATAATGGACTGTGAACAAGATTTGTAAGCCAAGTGTTTATTTTTCTTACTTATTTTTCATAAAATCAGTCCAGTTCAACTAACAAATCAAATTTGTATCAAAGATCACAATCACTTAAGACTTAACAGGAGGTTGAATACACTATCCCATGAGGTCAGCTTAAAGGAAACAAAGACCCTTTAATTAAACAATAAATTTATGTGTTGTCAATTCATGAAATTGTCCCCAAACCCTGGTCCATGGAGCTGCGCAAACAAGTCCACCCACAATATATAGGCAGCATGCAAAACAACACTCCCTCTTGTGTCCACCAATTCCTGGCACACAAAAGGTTGGGATCCCCTGTTCTAGGGAGTATAGCAGCTAAGAACAAGACTTGAAGAAAGAATTATTAGTTTGAGAAAGCATACAAAGACTTTTAAGAAATTGAAATAGAATAAATTGCTTCAAAGATATATTAGTGAGCTAACATAGTCTGGAAGTCTTATTTCAGCACATAATTTACAATTCTGGGAATGTCAATCTCAACCCAATGGAATGAAAGTGTGGGTGGGTGTGGATTTTGTCTATAGTGGCATCCCAAACACACACTTCAAGGGACTGTCATTCTAAATTCTATTATTTTATTAATGTTTCACAAAATAGAGACATTTAGTAAACATGAATTGATTTTAATTAATCAAGAAAATTCCAAACTCTATGCCTATTGTTGGACTAAATTATCAAGAGGGAATCCTCATTATCCACTTCACTCACAATGCTTGACTAGGCCGCATGTAAAATATGTAATAGAGTTAATGTATATAAATCACATAATAATGTGCAATCATATTACTAACTGTTCGGAACTGGATGTGGCCCATAGGCCACAGATTGGACACACACAGTTCATAATTAATAATGCCCATATGTGGCATATAGCCCAACTCAGAACAGTATTGCAGAACCAGGTGTATCAATTGTCTGACCATGCTATCTACTGACTTGCACATTTGCTGAAGTCTTCTATAGTCTTACTAAAATACATGAAAAGAACGGTTACAAAACAGAAGGTGCACATGTAAATGTGGAGTGTTCTGTCACCAAACTGATTCAAGCAGTATTGAGTTAGATCTTGTTGCCATTTAAATTTCCAATTTTAAATCCCAATTTCGATGCACAGTCTGATAGAGGATGCCAATTCAGTCCTCTTGAATTTAGTCCCTGTTTTATATTTTGCTCAGTTGCCTGGAACTATCTGTAGTCTTATTTTCTGCAACAGTAAACCAAAAAAAAAAAAAAGGGGGGGGGGAGGGGAGAACTCTACTATTTTAGGTGTATGTTCTTAGCAATTAACACAAGAAGGCTGCCAGCACCTTTCAGGCTGACAAAAGTTATTACAAAAGGTAAAATGTTGTGTGAACAGCAGTGTACATTATCCAGTGCATGGAACAGTTAAAGTGATGTAGGGTTTAATTGAGGAAGGGTGGAAGGGAACCCGTAATCTTTCCTACACCTCATCTTCTCCTACTTTCTTCAATCCCCTAGTTCCTTTAAGTTTTACATTGAATTAGTTAGCCCATGCATCAAATGAAGTCGTGCATTCTGCAGCTCAGAATGGCTTATGCTTTTGGATAAAATCTGTTAGTCAAAAAAGGGGCTACCAGATTCCTCCTGAGTTTTGGCTATCTTCTCTTACAAAAATCTATAGATCAGTTATAACTATATGTATCTACTGACCTAATTGGCATTCAGAAAAGCTATCCATTTGAACTAGAAGACCCAGATTTCTGTACATATCTCTGGTCAAGGCCAAACTTCAAGGGCATAAGTAGCAGATGGGGAAGCAGAATAAAATATGAAAGAAATTATAAATTGTGGCTCCCATGAGCCTCAAGAAAACAGAACTTTGTTCATTTAGTAGTGAGCTCAAGAATTCTCAACATCTTCCAGAATGTATATCATTTCATCATGACAGATGTAGATTGTATTATAGGCACTGCCACCCTTCTTCAATTTATGTTTGTATAACTAAAGCAATTGCTTCAGCTAAGAAGTATTTACTATGCTCCTTCTTCCCCTAAAATGCCAATCTTTCAATTAAAAAATAAGCAGCTGGAGGAAGTTAACACTCACAATCCAACACTGTAATGTTTTTCAAAAAATTTTTAAAAAAATACATATGCCACATCCAGTTAAACTGACCCTGATGTTTCACTTGATAATTTACCTATGTGTAGTCCCAAATAAAGGGAAAAATATAAATTAGGTCGCAAAATTCTGGACAACCAGCTGATGATAGAAAAAAATAAGGAAGTTACTATTTTTTTTTTAAAAAAAATCATTTTTGAAAATCTCTTCACTGCCGTCTAGTGGTCACTTTGAGTTTTGCAGCCATGTTTTGGCATCCCTACTAAATAATTCTAGTCTGACCTGGATTGAGATAACAAAGGCAGCCAGAGTTTTCATTCCTTACAGCAATAGAAGATGTGGCTTACATGATGCCAAATGGAGGCAAAGCATACCTTCTTGCCTAGTCCTAGTATTGAAAGATGGCTATTCCTGTTTATAATTGTAAAAGCAAGAGGGACTATTTGTAGAATTTTTGAGGCACAGGAGGAAAAGCTGCTACTAGGGCAGTGAGATCTGTTATTAGAGCAGTTGGCATGAGAATTTCTGTTGCTGTGAGATGCATATATAAAGAGGAACAACACTGCTTAGTGGCAGCAATACCTGCGGTCCAGTTGCCATCATTAACTGAATCCCGTGGTCATTAGGTGAGGTAACTTCCAGCCGATTTCCTATAGCCAAAGTCAGTGGGGGAGCTGGCAAGAATTGTGAATCCCATGCTCACAGAAAAGATAAATGCTGCCAGGGAAGATCAGGGAGGGTATAGAAGAGACACGGTGCAGACACACAAGTGTGCAAAGGAGAATCAGAAAGGTACAAAGGGGTATACGAGAAGTTCCACATGGGTCGAGGTCTAGGAGGTTGCATGAGAGTGCGTAAGAGTTGCATGGGTTGAGAAGGTACAGATCAGGAAGGGCAGGCAAGAAGCACAGTATAATTTATGGAATGCCCGAGGGGGTGCAATGCTGCTCAGGGAGGTTACATGGGGGTAAGTGAGTGGATAATAGAGGGCAAGTGTAGAGGGCTGGGGACAGGTACATGAGTGGAGGAGATTTACCCCAGCTTCCCCAGAAAAGGTTGCACATCATGATCAAGTGATTGTGGGACAATTGGCAACGAATTGTTAAGTGCGTACAGGTTGCCAAGAATCCAGATCATGATCATGTGACTGTAGTGGTGCTGGGATGGCCAGAATTCTGAAGTCATAACTACCAGTTGTTCAATGCCGTTATAACTTGGAAAGTTGTTCACTGAATGGTTGTAGGTCAAGGGCTACCTGTATAAACTTAATTTTGTTTCTGATATCAGTTTGCAGAACTGTAGCACAAAGGTGTGTATAAGACTTCATTTTTAACCATTCCTCATGTGAAATTTTTTAAAAAAAGCACCATTTTGGAAATGAAACTAGAGTTTATACAGATTTATATGTGCATTGAAACAGCCTGCACGCCTCTTATTCTGTTCTCCCTCAACCAACATTGTGCAAATTTAAATTTATTCCTCCATCTAATTGTGTTTTTCTGACTTACAGGTAATCCTCAATTTATGATCAGTCACTTAATGACTATTCAAAGTTATAATAGACTCAAAAAAGTTACATACAATTTACCTTTAAAGTTACTATGCCACATCACTGCTATGACCATATGATTGCATTTTGTGCATTTGGCAACCGGCTCACAATTACAACTGGTTGCAGGATCCTACAGTCACTTTATTACGTTTGCAGTGTTTTTGCAGGATTTTTTTTAACAAAAACCATCCATTTACAGCTATGTGATTTACTTAATGAATCATGTGATTCATTTAATGATCTTCATAAGAATGTTTGTAAAATCAAGTCCAATAACACAATGACTTAGGACCACAATGACGTACCACCAACATTCTGGGCTCAATTGTGGTTGTATGTGGAAGACTACCTGTATTTAATTCCTGTAAGTTCTATAATATCTTAGAACATAAAGCGTATGTGATTATAACTTGAAATAACCTATCTCAAGACTTTTCAGATTCTAAGAGTAAATTTTAACAGCTAATGTTCTTCAATAGCAAAATATACGTGCAGAGGAACATTTAAAAAAAAATCAAATGGAGTTTTGGCAGAAGATTCCTTTTTGGATAGTATGATGCCGAGTTTCCAGTTGGAAAGTTTGGAAACTCAAGTGACCGCTGAAAGAAATATATAGTGCATACAAATGGATAAAAATAAAGATATACATTTTATTCCCAAATCTTTTGCTCAGTAATAGAAACAAAAAATCCTTCTTTCTTCCTTTTTGTCAAAAAATCCTTATCCTTGATAGCATGGATGGCTTGTGGGAATTCTGCATCACTGCTTTTCTGGTTTGTGACAGAAATGCAACTCCCTTATGGTAGAATCTCACACTGTAATGGGATGTGTGTCTGTACACATACTGTATATTTGCCAAATAAATTACAGGGGTGATCAAAATAAAGAAGCACACACACTGGCATGACAAACAGTTACCAATTCCCTACAGGATATGTTTTTCTGTAGCTAAACATTAAATTAAAAGTAAAAGGATTCTATAAACCAATTGCCTGTTCATTGCAACATGCTATTAAAATTAAATGAGGAATTTCCTTACCTTGAGAAATTAAGGAAATGAACGTGTCTAGTGAATAAATAGGGCTGCTCTGCAGTGCTTATATTTTTAATCAATTCCATCTAAAAACAAAAAGAAGCAAAAATTTAGATAAACAGGTCCAAAGAGAAGCCCTGAAAAGCTACTTATTTCATTGGGCTCTGACTCATTAGATTGTAGCAAGACTATCCACCAACAGTAACAGAAAAAACATGACTACTTTTTCATATAAAAATATTTAACTTTTTTCCTGAAGTTTGTAATTTTAAAAATTATTTTCCTCTTCTAAGCAAAATGTATTGAGCATGAAGCACTAATGCAGAAGCAGCAGAAACAGTCAGTCAGCCACCTGAGATTCCTGTATGTTCATAAAGCAGACAAACACGATATGTGCATATATTTAATGTACTTAACAGAGAGTACATTAAATTTCATTAAATCAGAGCTAATTTCTCCTGAAACAATAACTTTTCCACTCCTAATTTTCATCAGTGCATTATGCTCTAAATAAACATTGCAATTAGCAATAAATACCAATGTTTTTCATTATTTAATTCAATTCCTTCACAAATATCATTTGTGTTTAGTTTCCATAGAGATTTTGTTTTCAAAAGAGAATTCAATTTTAAGACCCCTCCCTGACTTTTTTTTTTTTTTTTGGGAAAGCTTGAATTTAAGTGATTTCTGCAACTATGTTCTGCTTAATTTTGCAAAGCCTAAACATTTCTGGAACATACTGTATTGCATCAATCCAAAAGTGTTACAATTAGATATTTGCAAAAGAATTCTTGGCTTTCTTATCAGGGATTTAAGCTTTAGTCAGTTTATTTTATGATCTATATACTTATATTGTATATCCAAGTGGTAATTAAAAAAAAACCCTGCACAAGATTA
The DNA here is from genome assembly GCA_017656035.1 of Myanophis thanlyinensis. Lineage (NCBI taxonomy): Eukaryota > Metazoa > Chordata > Lepidosauria > Squamata > Homalopsidae > Myanophis > Myanophis thanlyinensis. The sequence continues at coordinate 1,891 of JAEANM010012774.1, read as the reverse complement.
TGTTTTCATTATATCTAGTTGAAATTACAGAATTGCACAACTGTACAAAGATATTTTTAGTTAGGTGATAAAAATCAATACATGCATCCTAACCATGTATCAGCACATGCAAGGTTGTGAGATGTGCATGCTCAGGACAGAACTGTGCTTTGTTTATTCTTGTGGCACAATGGTCAAGACACACCAAGACTGACCAGTACCATTCTTAGTGTTCTCAGAAGTGCTGCATGTGACATGGGCAAAACCAGTCTACTCCTTCTCTATATTAATAAAAACCATTTTGTGAAAGCCTCAATTGACTAAGGCCATCTTGCTCATCAGAGGTCAACAATTATCAGTTTCTTTGGTGACAACTATGGCACATGGAGAATTGCGTCTTGGAATGAAACAGGATTACATGATAAAGACCATCAGTTAATGGATTAAATGTGACAACCATTACTCATGAAGTCACAAATCTATTGCCAGACAAACTAGTTACCAAAACAAGACAGGTGGAAATAATCGCTCTCCCTCCTGCTGAAGAAAAATGATTTCTAACCTACTGTGTGTGAGAGTAGAAGAAACCACTGCAAGAATGAGAATCTTGGTTTCATTATAAAGAGAGCTTGCAATCTCTGGAATTACCCCCTCCCCCCCCCAATTTCTTCATTAGTTTCTCTACTGTAAATCTAGTTAGAGCTTTTGTGATCTTGGAAGTTTGTATTTCAAATTTCTTGGCTGTAAACAATCAACAGAAGAGAAGTATAAGGAAAACATAGTCCTCCATTTATGACCATAGTTGTTGACTGAAACAGTTATTAATCAAGACAGCCATGGGATCAGTGACCACAAGGTCTCCCAGCTGTGATCATGAATGTGGGTTGTTCAGCAGAACGCCAGGGAGACGGTCTAGGCCTCCCGGACATGATAAGAGTAAGGAGAGAGTACAGCCCACTCACCACACCCAGGAGACCTGGACCTTCTTCCAGCCGTACAAAGACCATCCACTTACCTTTCAATTGTTTGGCAGCTGCTGACTATTGAGGCTGCCTTGTTCCATCCTGTCAGCCGGCAACCATTCGCGCCATTGCTTTGAAATCTTTTTCTCCAAATAGTATAATTTGAAGAAGGGCCTTTTAAATGATCAGCAGAATGATGGTGTTCAATTGTATTTTTGCCAGATTTGAAGTCCATTCCTCCAGCACGCAGGAAGATTTTCCCTCCCTGTATGGAGGAAAGGAAAATTCCTCAGCATGCTGAGGAAATGGACCTAAAACTCAACCTCCCTTCCACCTGCAACCTTTCCTGCTGGCTTCCCCATTGACGTTCTTGGAAGCTGGCATAGAAAATTGCAAACAGTAATCACGTTTGCAAGTTACTAGGAACTGGTCATAAATGTGAACAGGCTGTCAAGTGCTAAAATGCTGTCATGTGACTGCAATGCAAAATTTTACCAGAACCAACCATAAAGTGCCCATTCTGAGGCCACTGTGACTGGTCAGAAAAATGTTAAATGATGTATGCTGAGAAATTAAAAGAAAGGGAAAGAATGTAGAGTAACAGAAATAAAGGATGATGATCTGACCTTGAACATTGATGCGGATGAATACCTCTAAGGAAACGAAGATATAAATTTGACTATAAAGGAAAGGGCTATAATGCATGTCAGAAAGTATGAATTGGCATCATTAAATTAATAATGGTTGAATGCTATGCTCTAATGAATGGTAACAGAAGAACAAAAGATGAAACGATTGTGTAGTGAACAGAATGAAGGGGAAAATTATTAAGGACATGAATGGACACATGGGAATGAAACAAATCACTACACACACACACACACACAAACTCTCACACACAGAGCTATTTTCTTTTATAGTAAATGATATTACAAAAAACACAGAAAGCT
>JAEANM010012773.1:3198-14670 GCA_017656035.1 Myanophis thanlyinensis | reverse complement strand
TATTGGTTTTTAATTGTTATTTCTTTGTATTTTACTTGCTGTGAACCGCCCCGATTCCTTTGGGAGAGGGTGCGGTATATAAATTTAATAAATAACTAAATAAATAACTGACTGATCTTGGCACTCAATGCTGTTGGTGAAATGCCCTTGTTGGTTTATGGCACACGATCACAGATATTTCAGGCTAATGAGGATTGTTTGCCTCAATAAAGTTGAAGTCATCACAAAGATGGCTGGAAGCCTGTTACTTCTTGCTGTTTTTTGTTTTTAAAATAGGTTTTTAAAATTACAAATGGTTGTATCAGTATCATGTAATCAAGAATAACACTGGGTAGGGCTACTAGAGCTGTGCTACAAATACTCAGATGATCATTAAATTGCAGCAGACAGAATCTTTTCTGCCGTTTAGTAGTTATCTGGAACTTTGCAGTCCAAATTTTGTAAACCTAGTGGGAATTTTTCCTAGGTGCAAACAGAGCTATAGTAAAAGGGAAATAACAAATAAGAAATACTACTGTATTTTGAAATTCTAAGTACAGCTTTAATAGCAACAGGGAAAGTTTAGTATGCCTTTAAAACAATTCTACAATTGAAATTCCAAATATACATTTGTGGATTTTATTTATTTTTATCCTTCTTTTTGGTTTTTACCACAACTTTGCCTTAACATGTAAATATTAAGCAACGCTGGATTGACCAGTGACCCAACTGAAGTTCTGCTGAAAGTATTCTTTGCATATTAAATGTGTGAGCTTTCTGTTCCTTCTTTCTCTGCTCAACTTCTAAAGACTAAGCAAGACTGATAGATCTAAAATTACAATGAACATTGTTTATAGTAACACTTCTATGCTTAGCAGGGTTTTGAGTTGGAGAGGAAAGTAAGTTTGCATCTCAGAACACACACTTCAACAGAATCTAAGAAGCAACTATAGCTGTTATGCAACACTGTTCTTTTGTCTTTTAAGAACCCAGCAAAGAACAATTTACCTGAGCCTTATAAAAGTTGTTAAGAGGAGTGGTTTGGTAGTATCATTGAGAGAACGCAAAGCAATCAGCCTCAAGAATACCCACGCCAGAAGTTACATAGAATTGCCATCTTGAGATTGTGAGTGAGCTCCTGCAGTTTTAAAAGCTGCAAAGAAGGAAAAATCTTCCATGTTCTTGCAGTGGTGTCAGAAGTTGTTGATGACAGTATTACATAATATTTCCTTGATTCTTGGTGCTAGCAATATGGTACTCAGATAAAGCTTCAGGGATGTTAATTATTTCTTATAACAGTTTTCCTATGATACACTGAATCAAACTAGCCAATTAAATTTTAGCTTCTGGGGTTGTACAGTCTTCAGCCCATGGTAGCTTATGACTCAACAAATCATGAACTCAGTAATGTTACGTTAATTAAGAATGGCTAAGCTAAGCTGATACGCTGTATGAACACAGACAGCTTTGCTAATTTGAACTAATGTTTCTCAGGTTGCTACCTTCCACATGTGTGAGATGCTAATGTCTTATTGCTTTCTCAGCTTTCTCCAAACTAACTAACTAACTAACTAACTAACGAACTAGCTAGCGAGCTAGCTAGCTAGACTGTAGCTAGCTGGACTAAGAGAGTATCAGATGGGAAAGACTAAGCTGTATACCAGCTTTCTTCAAACTCCAAACTTTTTTCAAGATTTATTTATTTATGTATTTGATTAATCTTTGACCCCAAACTGACTCTGTCAGGACTTCCAGAATTTACAGTGTTGTTTCTATTTTGGGGAATTTGTGGCATTGGAGTCTGGAGGGCATGAAGTTCGGGAGGGCTAATGGAGTTTGCAGTTTGGAAGCATGCACATGAAAAAAGGGACTTTTGATTATGGTGGCAAAAATGAGTATGCCTTTACCTGCAGAGGAAGTGAAGCTGCACCTTGCTGGTTTTCCCCACAACTGGCACACACAACATACGATATATCCCCTATCTTCTACTGGCTGGTGATAAAAAAAGGTAGAAAAAAACTGAAGGATACCAGATTGGAGAAGACTTCATAGATGTTAGATTTGTGTCATTGAGGAATGGATGTGTAGCCTCATTTCCTAAAATGTTTCTTTTTGTCAGTTCAGATCTAAGAAAATGGATATATAATACAATTACACAGAGATATCTTTCCTATTCGTGAGCAATTAATAGCGGAAGAGACACATATACTAGAGTGAGAAAACAGTGTGCCATTTTTATAAATTGGATGAAGAGGTGAAGTGAATGAATGCATCATATGTTCTGATTCAGAACTGAGTGATCTGGCTAATATTCTAGAAGGCAGAATGAATATTAACAGCTATTTTTATTGTTTATTAAAGAGTGCTGGAATTAGGAGATTGGGATATAATAAAAAAGTGAAAATATGTTTGTTTAGGAAAAAGAAATGAAATGCATAGGCATAGATAATAAGCCTAGGGACAGGAAATGGGATACCTGGCTTGGCAATTATAAATGTGTGAAAAGGATCGGCAGGATGATATGTCTAGAAAAAAAGGTAAATTATTTTAGGTTGCAACAAATACAAATATTGCATTAAATCACTTTCTTCTGCTTTATTGAGATCCCAACCTTAAATATTATGTTCAGTTCTCAGTACAACAGTTTAAGAAGACTCAGACAAACTGGAAAAACATAAAGAATGGTTATAAGGATTATGAAGGGAATATAAATTTAGTCCCAAGACAAGTCTTTAAAAATAATCTTGGGAAATGGCTATTGTCCCAGAGTTCATGACAATAGTTTTAGATTGGAAGAAAGTACATTTCACTTGACTGTGTAACCAGTTACCCAAAGAAGTGGTAGGCTCCTCTTTCTGGGTGTGTTCAAGCAAAGAGTGGGCAGAGAATAGAAAGATATGCTTTGGTTTGGATACTTGTATTGAGAGGAAGTGTTGGACTTGCTGACTTAAATGGTTCTTGTCAGCTTACAAGGAAAGTCAAAAATAAAAACCTAATATCAATAATACATTTCATTTTAAATGAGAATTTTAATAATTTGTATATTTGAATAGTCTGGATAACCTCTTGCGTAACCTACAACTGGAGTGATTCTTGGTTGAATGATTTTTCTGAATAGTTTTTTTCTGCCCCAGGATACCTGGTCAGAGGACCTCCAAATAGTTCTGGCAAAGCATTCAGAGCTTCCTTTTGTTTTGTAGATTCCGTGGGCTTCCATTCTTTGGCCTTGTGAATGACAAGGAAATTGCCATATAGACTATTCTGCCACAGAGCGTCCTTCCCAACTGTGGAATGCGCTGTTGCAGAAGTCTGGGGAAATGTGCTTTGTTGCAGTTGTAGAGACAAGGTCAGGGTGGAGACGAGAGATCTGAAGAGTTCTACGTTAGCTTGAGGGTTGAAAGACTCCTCTAGAAACATTTTGAGAAGCAGCATTTTTGGCATATTAAAACTGCAAACCTGTATCTGTCCTTGTGTGTGTGTGTGTGTGTGTGTGTGTGTGTGTAGCTAACCTGTAGATTTATGTAAGGTAGAGGTCTCAGAAATGTTGCGTATTCTACACACAAGGCCATCTGGGCAAGCACAGCTCAAGGGTATTAATATATAGATGAAGCAAAGGTTCCATGGCAGGTGGAGAGGTTATTTATTTAGATTTGTTACATTTATATTATATATACATTTATTTCGAACAACTCAAAACAGTATATATTTACTTCCTCTTCCCATCTTTATCCTCACACTAACAATTCTTTGGGTAAGTGGGTTGAGAGACAGTCACTAGCCTAATGTCACCTGGTGAGCTTCCATAATTTAGGAAAAACTACCATGCTGGCTCTGTTAGGCATTGAGAGGCATTTTTAGAAAAGACGCATAGATGTTTTAGAAAATGTAAGGAACTGGGCCAATGTTAGAAGTGGCTAAAGTGAGTCTAACAGACAAGAAATAAAAAGAAAGAACAGATGTTAATTCTCTTACAACTCTGAAAATAGATGAGAATCTGCAGATTCAATACACATGGACATTAGTGTTTGTTTGTTTTTGCCAAAGATGACATCTGATGCAGTCAATAAGTTCTTTTGCAAAGACAAAAAATCTTTCTGGTTTTGAACTAAGTTGGACACTGTTTTGCACCTAAAATCATCATCATATGGCGTTAAACTGAATGTTTCAACTGATGACTACTAATATAGGTTGGCTGTGATTTGGAAATTCCCCACCTGACCAGAAGCCAAAAAGATGCAACCTCGAAGATATTTCATATATTGACAGAAGCCTCTTGTGAGTCAAAAAAATCTAAAAATAAACAATATACGTTAAATATAAGTATACACATTTTTAATTTTATTTTTCCTATGAAACTGAACCATTTCATTGTCACAGAACTGGTAGAATGTTCCATTAACCAATATTTGTCTTTATTATTTTGTAGATCTTTAATAGTCAAAATCTATAAAGAATTGCTGTGGGACTCAGACATTGACTTGACCTCCACTCTGTCCATTTCAAATTGGTTTCAGAGCAGCCTACAAGACTTGAGGTGGCCATTTACAGCCTGTTCTGTAAATGAACATTGAATTCTCCTAGAATCTCTCAGTGACTTTTGATAAGAACATTATATCCTGTCCTGCCATGTGAATTTGCAACTGAGGACATATCTTTGCAGTTTTTCCATTCTTCCAGTTGGTGTTTATATAGGAATTACTGCCCCACAAAGTGCAAGTTGGTATATACTGTAGAGTTGTTCAAGGCTTCATTTTGTCCCTAATGTTTGTTAATACATACTCAAAACTCTGAGAGAGATCACCAGGAAATTTGGACCTATATGTTATTATACGGATGATACTCAAATCCATGTCTCCAACTCATTAAATAATTGTATGGCATCGTTGAGTGCTTGTCTTATGAACAATAATAGGTTGGATGAGGGAAACTATTTAAAACCAAATCCTGATAAGATAGAAACACTTATTATGAAAGATAATAATTTCAGGTTTGTAATAAACCAGCCTGTTCTTGATGGAGTCATATTTCCCCCCAAAAGAGCAGCTATGCAGCTTGGGAGAGATGCTGGATCAGGACTTTCCCTGGTTCCCTATGTGGAGCTGGTGACCAAAGGGCTTTTATCAGCCTTGCATGCTATATCAAGCTGTCCATTCTTAGATAATAATGACTTAAAAGTGGGAATGCATCCACTGGTAACCTCCAGGATGCGCTCTATGTTGTACACACATAATGTGCTCTACATAGGGCTGCCCTAATTGCTCATTACTTTTAAATCCCTAAATGACACACCACAGAGATACATTAAACCATGCCTTGCTAGAAGTGGGTCTATCCATCTAGTCCAGTCATCAAATGAGTGAAAAAAGTTCCCTCCACTTTTGAGGTTAGCCTAGTCTGTTTTATCCCTTTTACCAGCACAGTGTACTGGTAAATATGGACTTGAACCAATGTCCAGTCTTTGTCATTTCTCATTTTCCACTTTCATTTTGCATTAGCATTGCTACGGATGTCTCATTTTGCACCTCAATTCCCAGAGCAGCTTAGTAAACCAAGGAACCCTTCTGGCTATATGTCCCCAAAAAAGCACTCAGGAATAATCTTATCAAGTGTCTTGGTGACTTTTTGATTCCAGACATCAATCAGATACCCACAGAACTCCTCATTAACTCACTGGGAAAGTTCCCAAGAATCTTTTTGAATCCAACAGAATCTATAAGTTGCCCAGGAAAAACCAGTTTAATGGGTTCATTCCCTCCTACAAAGTTTGGTGGCTAATACCAGCTCAATGCAACTTAATAATGATCTGCCCATGACACAATCAATTGTTGTGAACATCCTCCCTCTTCAGATTACATATTAATTGTTCTAAGGTGAAGCTCTTCCTGTTGCCAAAGCAAAGAGTATCCAAGTCACCCTCCTTCTCTACCCTGGAGTCAGGGCTGGTGTACCACCCACAATCTGACAAATTTCCTTTTGTCCATTCAGAATTCCATATCCACATCAGGGCTGTTTGTTCCTCCAGTGCTAGACATGGAGTAGGTCTTACTATGAACAGGCCTGACTTTCAGCAGAACTAATCAGACCTAGGCTTCCAGTGATCCAGCACCAAGAGCCCTGGGTTGAGGCTGGGGAGCAGGAAGTGGGGTGAGAAGCAGATTTTCTCTCTTCCCTATAATGACCTGCCCTCTGTCTTCTGATGTACATCTGACAATTGTAACCACAATCTTGCCAGCCTCACTGTCATTCAGTACACCCACCTGGCCCCTCCCTTTTTTTAAGGCATCACTTCTGAATCTAAAATGGCTGCAATGAAACCTTTCATCTTTCATCATTCAAGGCTCCCAACAATGAACATTGCAAAAACAGCTGCCCAAGCCAATCTACTACATGAGGGAGGGGAGGGGAGCATCTCTTTTACACTGTTCATTCAGTGAGCAAATCTGTCTGAGTTGCAAATAGAATCAAATAGGGTGCCTGTTCTCAGTACTTTATTAAGTGCTTATGTGTGTTGTGGTGCCTCTGTGGTGTTTTGTGCAACTCTCTAGCATCCCATCCTGAAGAGATGTTGAAACCCAAAGTTGCTAAACTTTGTGATATCAAATTTGAAGAAAAACAGATGTGATAGCTTTAGAATCACCAAGGAAGATCGGGTTGTTTTTTTCATTCTCTAGGGGGGACAGTAGCATTCATTTTGTGAATGTGCATGTTTTTATTAAAAGTCACAAGAGTGAGCTCTTACCAGGGATGAAAAAATACCTGTCACATTTATATTTTACAGGTATCATTTTCAGTAACAGTGTTAATACTTGCAATTCATCCCATCTCTGATTTTGGAAACAGAGGTGAATTGGGCTTTGAAAAATGACCGATAGTCAAAATGTGACATAATAATATTTGGTCCAAGGCCTATTAGTAGGTATGGTCCATATCTCTTTACTTCCTATTGTTCTATAGTACTAGTAGCAATAGCACTTAGACTTATATACAGCTTCAGAGTGCTTTTACAGCCCTCTCTAAGCAGTTTACAGAGTCAGCATATTGCCCCCAATAGTCTGGGTCCTCATTTACCCACCTCGGAAGGATAGAAGGCTGAGTCAACCTTGGGCCTGGTTTGAACTGCCAAATTGCAGGCATCCAGCAGTCAGCAGAAGTAACTTGCAGTACTGCATACCCTTATCTGTCTTATATAATCTGTCGTTCAACTAATATGTCTTGATCGTAGGTCACTTGAATAACCAATACCTTCATTAAATTAACATCTCTCTTTCAAGAAATAATTAAAATCATGAATCAGTGGTACAGTATATTTGTAGGCTGTATTGGCCAAAACCAAAGATACAACTGTAAATTGTTTTGCATGATGTATGTATGTACCATATGCAAGTACATATGTATGTATGTAAGTTTGTTGCGGGTCTTTCCCACTTGTGTTTGACCACAGAACCTCTTTTTTTCTGCTTCCTGTTGTTGTCTGAATCTCAGCTCTAGCTTACTCCTCCATTTTCTTGCGTTGTTTCACTTTTAGCAGAGCACAAGTCATAGCAGTTTCATTGTAGACAAAATCTAATGTGTTTCACCAACCATTCTCTCAGTGGTACTGTAGATGGCCCTAGCAGGTAATCAATTAAATACGTACAAGCCAGCAGTGTGCGGCCGCAGCCAAAAAAGCCAATGCAATCCTAAATTGCATTAACAGAGGGATTGAATCAAGATCATGTGAGGTATTAATCCTACTCTATAAAGCCTTAGTAAGACCACACCTACAATAATGTATCCAATTTTGGTCACCACACTATAAAAAAGATGTTGTGACAAGAACGAGTGAAGAGAAGAGCAACAAAGTTGATTAGGGGCTTGAGGCTAAAACATATGAAGAACAGTTGCAAGAACTGGGCATGTCTACTCCAGTGAAGAGAAGGACCAGGGGAGACATGATAGCTGTGTTCCGATATTTGAGAGGCTGTCACAGAGAAGAGAGAGAAAATCTATCTTCCAAAGCACTTGAAGGCCAGACAAAGAACAATGGATGGAAACTGATCAAGGAGAGATTCAACTTGGAAATAAGGAGACATTTTCTGACAGTGCGAACAATCAACCAATGGAATAGCTTGCCTTCAGAAATTGTGGGTGCTTCATCATTGGAGGCTTTCAAAAAGGGACTAGATAGCCACGTGTCAGAAATGGTATAGGGTCTCCTGCTTGAGCAGGGGTTGGACTAGATGACCTACAAGGTCCCTTCCAAGGTCCCTATTCTGTATTCTGTAGATCACCTGAGATTTACTGGCTATTTTGGAGCATGTCTAAATTGTCTAGTTTCTGGGTACTTTCTTGTAGGACCATTCTGCTTTTTTTCATTTTTCAAAGCAGGCTTTCCTTTATCTACTATATCTGGTGGATAAAGATACCCCCATCTCTTTTTCATCAGTCATTCTCCCAGCCTGGGATCAGCTGACAGGGCAGAGGTAACGAGAGGTGGCTCTTTCAAAGCCCCAGTAGATGTATAGATATACATTGGTAGGTTGTAGATCCCCAGGTTGGGAGAGGTGGCAGGAGTATTCAGGAAGTGAATGCTGATAGATGCAGTGCTGGGATTGGAAGATAGTTTTCCCACTCAGCATTGGTGATGCTGAGAAGCGAGGAGAGGACAGTCTTCCCTTCCTCAAAAACAAGGACACCATGCTATGGCCCTAAGCCAGAGCACAGACAATTAGGACTGACAATGGGGACAACAAAATTTAATTGGCATACTTTTCTTCTGGCTCACAGATGGGAGAAGAGCCCTTGGAGTACATTGATTGCATTTTATTGTGTCACTTACATGCATTTGAATTGTTCCCCAAACAATCCATACAACATCTTTAACATTGGGGAGTGGGGTCTGCCTATATAACTGGAAGATTTTTACAGGCTCACTAATACTGCTGTCCTCTATGTTTATTCAGAATAAGTCACAACAAATTCCATTGGGCTTATCCTAAACAACTGGCTATGTAGAATAATCATTCTGCCTATCAAACTGCCTTTAATCTTGAAGTGGGAAAGATGGACCTGTTGAAGCACTATTTTACATAAAATGTAGCCTGACCAGGCAGACACACATAGACCAAAAGTAACATAGCAGAGATGCTCATGTTAACTAGTTGGCTTTTCTTGCCAGGTTATGTCACAACTGACACCATATTGCAGGGAATTTTTGTTTGCCTGTTGGCACATGTTCCTTCCCCCCCTTAGGCCTGGTTCCCACAGCTCAGGGACTGATTACTGCAAAGCTGTTTTCCCTTGGGGATTCTTGTAAGGCTCATTCTTGACCATTTTAATTTATTTTTGGCACCCAATGTCAGCCTGGAAACCCAGAGATAGTTTTGGTCCCTTGCCATTTTCTGTCTCAGTTCCTTCAAGGGATTGATAAACCATAATGCTACTTAAGCACACGCCATCTCTTTACCCAACCTGCATGGATCAAAGAATTGCCAGTCAACGCCTATCCACTTTTCTATCTTCCCAGCTTCAAAAGCAAAAAGGGAATTTCTTTTACCCTCTGCCCTAAAAAAATTGAGCATTTGTAAATGAGAACCAGGTTGGTGTAGTGTAGTGGTTAAACTAAGGCATCAGACTAGAAACCAGAAAACTGAGTTTTAATCCCACCTGAAGCAGAAAGCCAGCTGGATGACCTTGGGCCAGTCACTCTAGCTCAGCCCTAGGAAGGAGATAATGGCAAACCATTTCTGAAATCTTACCAAGAAAAGAAAAGGGGCTTGTCTAGGCAGTCACTTGTTCTCTGCACCTGCAAGTGTCAACAGCTTTCAGGCAGTGGTGGAATTCAACTTTTTTTACTATCGGTTCTGTGGGCATGGCTAGGGGGGGATGTGACTGGGTGGGCAGTTTCTGTAAGCAAGGCAATAAAGATTAGGCTAGAAAAACCAGCAGAATATTTTTTCCCTGCCTTCCTTACAGGAGTAACCCTGTAAAGTGGAAAAAAAAACAAAAGGAGATTTCTTCTAACAACCGGTTCTCCAAACTGCTTAGGAAATTTACTACCGGTTCTAGCGAACCTGCCAGAACCTGCTGAATTTCACCTCTGCTTTCAGGTTGGCAAAAAGACACTGACAGATGCCTGCTACCACAGCCATTTCATGTTACTGTACAAGAACCAGGTAAGTCTTTCACAGAGGCATTGTTTGTGATCTTCTCTAGCAAGCTGATGATTTGGGTTTGGGGGTTTTGTTGGGGGTTTCCCAAACTGTACAGATTATAAATTTGTAGGCCTTCAACTAAGAAATTCTGTTGGTATTTTTTTGAAAAATAATATATGAATAAAATAACATATACACTTAAAATATTTACCTATATTTGTGTGTGTGTGTTGCCTAGTGCTATTTGTTACATGGTCAAAATTTTTTTAGAAGCTAACGTTCATAGTGGGATGATTCTTTTACTAAATTCAATCAAAATGATAAAAAAACCCTGGAACTCTTCAACAAGCAAGATTTTACAATTATAATGGCCTAGGGAAAAAGCAAGGAAGTGCTACAGTGAACTTAAATATATAAGGAGGAATATAGCCTTAATTAATACTCTCCAGTACTGTACTGAGTAATGGGTGTGTGTGTGTGTGTGTATTACAATGGGGGGCAATTGTGGATAAGGAACTGGGAGGTACAGGCACAATAATGATTCTGCAATACTAGAAGTACTGCTAATTTCTCCTTAAGAAAATTAAATGCAGGCAAAATGACTTCTGCAGTGCTACTAGGTCTGGTTTGCAAAATTCACATGAATTTGGATGGATGCACCCAGTGATTAAGGCTATCAGAATATTATGTAACTTTCTGTTACATTATATACATTATGTAACCTATATAGCTTTTCTTATATCTGTGTTATCATCACGTGGTTGTCCTGATGTTTGCAGATTTGCTAGCCCTGATATCTCAATGCAATCATTTTTTTTCTGCTGATGCTGTGTCTTTCTATTCTTTATATTAGGTACACTTATTTCAAAAGGAATTAAGTTATCAACTCTAGTCAATTTCTCTAAGGAAAACAAGTATAGCTTCACATGCACCTGGCTTTAATTGTAAAATCATCTTGGAGGAGATGAAAAATGTGTTACTGGTTATCATGATATTATTATCTTCAACTCCACACTGGGATTCCTGAAGCTACCTCGGAGTCAGATGGCATCAAAAACCAAATTTCTCACAATCCCACGCTCTCTGCATTTTGAACATTGCTCTCTTGCTCTCTAAACTGTGCTTTAAAATAATAACATAAGAACCTCCACAGTAAGCAAGCACAATCTATAAGGAGGATTTCGAAGTTTAAATTTAGAAAGCAAGTTGCTTTTCCTTTTCTTTTGTATCCCATGTTTTATTTTTAGAGGTAGAAATATATTTCCAAGGCAAATTGCACTACGGAGACCCTCCCAAAATGGAGACATTGCCTGGAAAAAAATATGTGTATGTGTGTGCTGTGTGTGTGTGTTTGTGTGTG
>JAEANM010012772.1:0-14670 GCA_017656035.1 Myanophis thanlyinensis | reverse complement strand
TGACATGAAGAGATATGATTTTATATGAAATTATGAAATTTTTATTATATTTGTTAATTATAATTTTTATTTGGAGAAATATTTGTATATCTGACTATATATGTGATGTTATTAAAAATATGGGGGGAAAAATAAAAAAAATTACACCACCACCCCCCAAAAAAAGAAAGAAATAGAGTAGAAGTAAGGATGAGCTGGAATGATGAAACAGTCATTTCATGCCCAGACCAGCTGAAATTTATAAAAGTATCATATGCAGCTTGGTATGTTGGTATAGTATCTATATTACAGGGGTGTCAAACTGGTGGCCTGCGGACTGGATGTGTCACTGGCAGGCCACACCCACCCCAGTTGTGCGAATGGGAAAAATGACGTGAAACAACATGTGACAGCAACATAACACAGTGAGTCTGACACCTGTGGCATAGCTCTATGTTCTGTGGCAACAAAGCACATTACAGTATTCTTACCAGGAATTCCAATATCAGGATATAGGAGATTTTTCCCGTTTTTTCCATGGGTACGGTAATTATCCATGCGGTAAAAACAGGCAATTACTTTCTTTGACATAGTGAATTCATCTAAATATCTACAGTCAAGCTAGAGCAGTAAAAAGAATTTTCAGTTCAATATTTTGTGAAAAATAAAGTAACTGATTCTAATATAATCAAGAAAGAATAACCAGTATCTCTTAATCCTAAAGTTTTATTTAACTAATTCTAATACGTTGTTAAAATATATATTGCCAACTGCCCAACTTGCTACAGAAAATGTTCTCATTTTACTTTATATTATTTATTGTATCCTATCATCTTCTTCACTAGATTACTCCAATCCCAGAGGAATTTCAAAGATCCAGCATGTAAATGATTCAGAGGAAGTTGGAAAATGCTCGAGGAGGTTGCAAAAAACCCCAAAAATAAAATGTGCCATTCCAGATTCTGTAGGATCATCACCAGAACTCTAAGGAGTTCATCAGTTTCTGGATTGTGATTCAATGTTGGTCCAGGCAGCACATTAAACATTCTCAAATTCTACTTGCAAGGAAAAATGTTGATCTAGAGCAAGACAGCTTGTCAGTAAGTCCTATAGCACAATAGGGATTCAGTCCCTGATGCAGTAGATGGAGTGATTGGTTGATTGATTGATTGGGAACCCTCATTCCTAAACTAAACTTCTTTTGCTTCAGCTAAAGTGAAAGCTGAAGAATTGAGCCATAGGACGGGTTGAAATCTGGCAAAAAACAGTGCACCTTTTTGTAGAACAACTAAAACAAAAATCTCACACCATTAGTTACATTTTTTTTCTTAGAGAAGGCAGCATATAAGAATATATTTCTATAGGCACATTTTTGCATTGTTTATAATTGCCAAATTCTGTGACAGTGATTCCAGCTGAAAAAAATTAGGTCACAGTTGTGACTTAATGCTATCTTAGCACTGAATCCAATTCATTATTGGTAACACACAAATGTAACAGAGAATGGGACATTTTAAACAATGTGTTAAGAGGATGCAAGCCTGTCAATTTTCTTCCTAACTGCATCCAATGTTCCTAGTTCTACAGAAACAGAATTGGCTAACTTCAATTTTAAATAGAATGCCCTAAAAAGGAGGCCACAAAGCAGGATCTCTTCATTCACAGGTTCATTTGAAGTTTATGAAGCAGAATAGTCAGTGTCTCTAAAGCTAACCTTATCCAGACTGTGTTAAATGATCCTGCATATGGACTGCTTGCAAAATGCATAGTTGCTTGCTGGACTAGACCAAAAACCTCCTGGCTCAGCAACCCACTAGATACGAGTAGTCCTATGGAAATTAGTCATATCAGTAAATAAGGTTTATCTTTTGCATACCAATCAATTGGGTATTTACACCAACCACCTGGATAATGACTTTTATGCCTTCAAAGACATGGCATGAATTGTGGAATATTTCTGTGAGAACTGTCATGAATGGGAAGTTCTAGCATGTATTACTGGAACCAGATAGAAAGAGGTGGCAATGTCTCTGAAATTTGCTATACATTTTGGGTTCTTCAGCACCTTAATGCCATGACTGGGTGTAATCAAAGTGTGAGTGACCGTGTGTGAAATTGTACTATGCATACAATGAGGTATTCTGCTGGTATACTAGTGCTCAGCAGGATCTGTCTCTAAATTTCTGGATCTAGTCACCAAGCTGGTAGTTGAGTTCCCCCAATTTTCAATGCTATAGAAGAGTTCAACTTCCATGCCTTGGAAGTTAATGGTTTCAATTAAAACTATAGGCCTGACTCAGGTAATCTCTGGCACAATATATGTAAGCGGATATATGTTAGGCCTTTTTCTTGCCTCCAATATGCTACATGATATTGAGATGTTTGTCAGCACTTTTTTGCTATGGTCAGATTATGTCCTGGTCATGGCAACACTTGCCATTATCTGGGACTTTCTGTGGGGTGTACAGACCCATTCAGAAAGTCTATGGATGCAAATTGTTTCCAGAGGGTGCTTAAGAATTCCCCAGGAATCAGGCAGGTAACCTTCCTAAAGCTTTGGTGAGCCACTGGGAATGGGAACTGAGCGAAGCATTGGGTGAAATTGTTCTCAAGCAATCAATTCTAGTTAGTGCCTTAATTTACTAAGAACCTCTGCGAAACAAAGAAATATAAACAATACCTAGAATGTTGGTGGAGAAAAACAAAAATATACTTTGACTGAGCACAGGTATGCATCCTCATTCAGGCTTATGCTGTGATGACAGAGAGGAAAGCATTATTACTTCTTCTCCCTTATATCCTTAATGGGCTGTTGTCCAATGGCCTAGTTTAGGGCAGCAAAATGATTAAGGTTAGAAAGGCTTAGGGTTAGGGAAAGTTAGTGCAAAATTTTCTGCCTTATTATTGTGACCAATGTGCACAGCATTTTGCTGATACCAAGTGTTCAGATATGCCAGAATCTTGAGCAGAATCTTCTATCATGATTGAGGCGTCATTTTGATATATTATTTGGAGCCCACACTGGCCTGTGAACTCTGAGGGCATGGATAGGATATTCTCTAAGTTATCTTCAGTAACTGGCAGAACGTTTCCTTGTCCACCCTGGCTCCATCATGGAGCAGGGAAAGGGTGATTATTGAGTTCCAAGTGATTGTCAATGCCAATGTTAGGAGGCAGGTTGCCAGTAGCTCTTAAAGAAGCAGTAGTATGTCCACTACATAGCTCACACTAGGAAATTAACTCCCCAGGAAAGCTAATATACTTTTATTGAGACTAGCTACAATAACATTGCAAGTCTGATTGTTTAACACCTCCTCCCTCTTCTTACACACAGTGAATCAGAGCAATGTCTGCCCAAGCCAGTTCTGAATGTTATCTCATCTCTCCAGATTTAAAAAACGTTTCAGGTCCCTTTTGCCTAAGTAACAATTATTGCATATTTCTGTCACAGCCATCTTCCTTACTTTCCACACTCCTTCCAAAGAGATCCTGCCTGCATCTATGGGTCTGGATAAGTATCTGCCAACCTTCCCTTTGGAGAAAATCCATGGCAGATCAAGAAGAACACCCTACATGAAGTGAAATATCTGGATCCTTTTCCATCAGTGTTTAGGCCCAGGTTTGGATTTAAAACAGCACTGGTTGTTTTTCTTAAAACATTTATCACAGGTTGGATCATCATTTAAATCTCTCAGTGGCTCTTGATACAATTAACTATGTGATCTTATTAGACAATCTTCTGCAGCTGGAATCTAGGGACATTCTTTTGCAGAGGTTCCATTCCCTCCTTTGCAATCAAATTCAATCTCTTGGGGAACAGGTCTGCCTAATGATCCCGATTTTGAGGGGGGTCAGGGGAGTGCCGCAGAGATTGATCCTCTCTTCCCTGCTCTTTAAAATGAAGCTGCTGGGTGAGATCATCTGAGAGTTTACACAATACCCACAATATGCAGGTAACAATCATCTTTGTCCAGCTCCAAATGTAGGGAAGATGCCTCTGGTGCAAATTTCATGTGATAAAGGGAGCACAAGCACAAGAAAGCAATGCTTCCTAGCTTAAGTGCCCGTTGCCAGTTCTCAGAAAGTTGTTGAAAAATGAACTGTTTTAGAGGGTAATTTAACCAGATTGGGTTACCTTTTTATTTTTTCCTTGTTTTGAGTTGCTTTATTTTGTATGCCTGCAATATTAACTTCTAGGAATAATTTGATTGTAATGGAATATAAATGTGATAGAAAGATAACATAAAAGCTAAGATGATCAAGCCCTTTATAAGGACTGGGAGGAGGAGGAGGAGGAAAAGAGGAGAGCAAAAACAAAGAGATTAGGAGGAAATTGAATAACCAGGTTACAAGCTGAGGCTTTAAAAGGGATTAGAAAATGGCTCTTCTGTAATTTAGCAAATAAAACAAATTTCATATTTCATACACATAATTCATATCCTGGGGCTTCCTTTAGGGAACACATATTTTTGCCACTTTGTACATGTCTAAGGGGACTGTATCAAGTATAAAGTTGCTCTGATTTGTCAAAACATCTCCTCAGGCAACAGGACTCAAGTGGATGGGAAATTACTCAACAGAGTATATTATGAAGCAATAGGCTATTCAGATACAGATACAAATGCAAATGCAAAGAGATCTGTAATGGCTGATTCTGGAACTAGAACAACCATTCAGAATGACAGAACAAAATATGAGTGGTCCAAAGGGGAAAGTGATGATTTCATTTTCCCTTTATTATTAACATTTTGCAACTGGTCTCTGCCCACCCACAGCTCAGCATGGAAGAGCGTCAGGACCTCAACTGTTGCTAGAGGCAAAGAGCACACATTGCTCAGTGAAACCCTAGTAATAATTTTTGAGCCCTTGTGTTTTAAACATATAGACTGAATACAGACTGAAGCTCAGGTCTGTAAACCAATCTGGTTTTTATTGCCACTACTACCTTTTGAGTCTTTTTGTTTCTAGCTCCCTAAATCTGTTATCCAGAGACCATTCAATAAATCCTGAACAAAGGTGTGGCTCTAAACACATCTGTAAATTATCTATCTATTCAGTATTTGGGGCTTTAGCTTTCTGATTGAGAGCACCCTTATCACTCTAAGGAAATCAGTTCATTTCAGTTTAAAGACCCAGGCAATGGTCTTCTTTTTGCTTTTTTTTAAAAAATCAATACTTTACTGTCACTATTCCAGGACTGATCTGGTTTTAAGAGAATGCCGCTTTAAAAGGCATTGCTTCTCTAATGGCTTATCAGTTATGGCCTAAAATAAACCTTTCATTCTCAATAATGGATTATTTGGGGATAAGGACAGAGTAGATCCATTGCTTAGGACACAATGAATTAAAAGTGTAATTTTAAAAAGTCGCAGCACAGAATGGAATCAGAACGATTCAGAGTTATAGGCAAAGTCTGAAGTTTAATACAGATCATAGGATTCTGATCAACATGAGGCTTTTGGATCTAGCAGCAGTTTTCAAGCACAAAAAGAGAAAAATCACTTTGGGACAATGCTTCCTTTCTTACAACCTCCTATGCTTTGCAAAATAAATTCCAGCCCTATGGAGCAGATCTGGACAGATGCATGGACCCACTGATAGATTGGGACACTTAATAGAAATCAGCTTTCCTTTCAGTTCACAAAGCCTCATCTGGGTTAATGAACTAGAAAAGATGCAACTGTATACAACCTCTTTTCTTCACTCTATTTTCAGATAATTATGGATAGATTTTCATTCTCAGTTACAATTAGCAAGACAAAAACCTTCAGGATCAGCTTCTAGGCACAAAGAACTGGGCTAATTAATGCATGTTCAACATTGTTACTGCCATTTCACATAATCCCATGCTTCCTCCTTCAATGGTATAGGCCTTCTATTGCTTATTCTCATACATGGCTCCTAAGATCAGAAGGGAATCTAACCAGCCACTGGAAAATCACATTATATCAGAGAAAGAGGCTCTAGTCTAAGATATGAACTATGAAGGCATGACTATTCAATGAGGAAGACTTCTTTTCTCCAAATTCACAGATTTTCAGAGTTATAAAATACTTCAGTTTTTCTTGATTTCTTGTATACATACCAGCTTTCAGTTAATCAACGACATTTTGTGTCTGGGAGACTTAACATTTTGGAGAGGAGGATGGACAATGATCCAAAGGAGGTAGGAAAGGATCACAGAGGAGGGGTTTTCTGCATTCCCCTCCACTACCACTTCTGGATTTTCCTGGGGGAGTATAATTTTTCAAAATTATATCAGAATCAATGTAGCCTTTGCAGTACTGCCTTTATATGTTTGTCACAGTAAGGAAGCCCTTAAGTCTTCGATACCAAACACAGATGTAACACTGATCCTGTTACACTACTTTTGTTGCTTATTTTTCAAAGTATTTTTCTTCTTCCGGAGATCCATATGCAGAGGAACTAAAGGTTCCTAAAGAATCAAGAAGCTTATCATAATTTTATGAAATTGAGAACTGGACTCAGTTTAGACAGCATTGAGCTATATGACTAAATACATTCATTTATAAATTTATATCCTGCCTCTTCTCTAGGAGCTCAAGATGGTTTAAATGGGGGGTTTACCTTCATTTTACTGCCACAGCTATTACCCTAAGAAATAAGTTGAATTGAGAGTGACTGACTGGTCTCACCAGTCTCAGTTAAATACCTTAACCACTAAATATCATGTTAGCTATGAGTAAATATTGGGACTTTCAAGATTATATGTCTGTTGTCTACTTGAGGAGTAATAAACCTATAAGCCTTCAGATGTTGAAAGAAAAATCTCTCATTAAGGACTGATAAAGTTACAAGCCAACAGCATCTTCAAGCTCACAATTTCTTCAACATGGTTGCACAAAATTCTTTTGAATTGACCAGAAATTGAAGATTGTCGGTTCAAAGAAAAAGAATAGATAAAATCAAAATAATCATATAACAGCAAGGATTTGTAGGATAGGATTCTTTGAAACAATTCTTCTGCTTAACTAGATTTTCAATGGTTCTCCTATGTGACAGAGTGACCTACTTGGAGGTGGGCATATAGACCATATACAATGTCACATTACATTATAATAGCTTGCTATTATGAAATAACATTTGTAAGTGAATGGTTAAAATCTAACATGCAACTGAAGCAAATAAATTTATAAACGATCTAGATGAGGGGATAGAAGCTCATCAAATTTGCAGATGGCACCAAGCTGGGGGGAATTACTAACACTTTGGAAGACAGATTCAAGTTTCAGAGGGATCTTGACAGACTTCAACACTGGGCCCTAAGCAACAAGATACAGTTTAGTGCTGAGAAAAATAAGGTCCTGCACTTAGGCAGAAAAAAAAACAAACGCACAGGTATAGAATAGGGGGTACCTCAGTCAACAGTAATAACTGTGAAGATGCTAGGTGTCCTAATGGACCACTAATTAATTATGAGCCAACAATGTCAAAAAAGTCAATGCAGTTCTGGGCTGCATAAACAGAGGGATAGCATCAAAACAATGAGAAGTGTTAGTACCACTTTACATTGGACTACACTTGGAATGCCTCATCAAATTCTGATCACCACAATACCAAAAAGATGTTGAGATCCTGGAAAGTGTACAGAGAAGAGCAAAAAAGATGATTAACGGATTAATTAATGGACACTAAACTGTATGATGAACTGTTGAGGGAGCTAGATATGTCTATTGAAGAGAAGGATTAGAGGAGACATGACAACTGTCTTCCAGTATTTGAAGGGCCATCACAAAGAAGAGGCCTTTGACTTACTCTTTAAGGCACCAGAGGGCAGGAGAAGAAATAATTGGTGGAAGCTTGTTAAATTAAGATTTAACCTAGAAGTAAGGAGAAATTTTCTGACAGTGAAAACAATGAATCAATGGAATGGCTTATGGGGTTGTAGGTGCTCAATCACTGGAGGTTTTCAAAAATAAACTGGACAGCCATTTGATTGACATTTTATGAAGCTCCTACCTTGAGCTGGCAGTTGGACCAAAAAAAATTCTGAGGTCTGTTCCAACCTTATAATTTTATGTTTCTAGGTTTCTGTGTTTCAAACAGAGCTGTGAATTCAGAATTGATGGCCTCTTCTTCTTTGAATGCCACCTGACAGAAAATGTAGATATTTCAAAATAGCTATGGGTTTAATTTCATTATTTTATTAGGAAGGGACAGTGTTAGTAAACACAACAGATCAAGTCAGAGAAAGAAAAACTTTTCTTCAAAGCTCAAGGGACTATCATGCTCAAACATATGATAAATGCAGTGGAAGATGCTTAAAACATAAAACATTTTAATATGGGGAAAATAGTCCATTGGCATCCATAACTGATGGTCTATTTTCAATGCTGGTTCACCAATAAGAATAGAATTACATATCCCTAATTCCAAGAAAATAGTGGGTTCTTGAGATCTAGGAGCTCACTCAGAGTAAATTCCTGTTGTTCAACCACTCACATTTAGTATATTTTAATCTGTCAGCTTTTTAGAATTTTATTTGCTCCTTAAATATATTTTATATCTTTCTGAATGAGAAGCATAGACAGAACAGAGCACATTTTTGCATTGAGTCATTCTCCTCTTATATTAATAACTCGTTCTGCCCCCTGCTGAATGTCAAAGAAGAAATTAGGAAACTTATCCTTATTTAAAATGGATTCCATTCAGTAAGTTGTTTTGTACCAAAACATGACTTTTTGCAATGAGAAAAGTTTTGGAGCTTAGGGTAGGATCAAAGTGAGAAGGTATCTTGGGGAATGACCTCCAAGCATAGAATTTGCCGAATTTATTAACATTGCAGACTTGAGATACTTTTCCGATCAGAAGCCAATGCATAAAAAGTACAGAGAAAATGGCTGTGTGGATTCTTCCTTTAAATAATAATCATAGATATACATTCTAAACCTTATATCACCAGATACTATTTTGAAGGCACATGTTTTTGCCAAAGTAGAATGCAAACCAATATCATAGATATCCATCAACACACCTACTCCTTTAACAGTCCTGAATTCCAAGTCTCCTCTATTCATCTAGGTTCCCTACATGGGTCGGAATCCTATCTCAAGTTCTCCTCATACTATTTATTTACTTATCACATGTAGGACAATCAGATTGGTGACATAAATAAGAAACTGAGGCCAACTGATTCATCCTCTTTTCATTTCACAGGTGATAGAAAACAGCTTTTTAAAAGTTTATTATCACAGCTGCAAACCCAGATAAGCAATTTTTTTAAAAAATGTACAGTGTGAAGCATCCCTGTCTTTTCTGGAAAATATCCCAAGAAGTAAGCTGATGCAATCTCATGTTCTGAATGCACCCTGGCTCTTAGACAGATCATCATATGAATGAGTAGTATCCTTCATATAGAATCAAGCTTGGAGAGGTAAAAGTAGACAGCAATGAAAATTTCCTCAGATTCCCTGCTAGATGACAAATTGCACCCTGGAGCTTGAGAACGTAAGACTTACAA
Organism: Myanophis thanlyinensis; assembly: GCA_017656035.1. NCBI lineage: Eukaryota > Metazoa > Chordata > Lepidosauria > Squamata > Homalopsidae > Myanophis > Myanophis thanlyinensis. The sequence continues at coordinate 5,210 of JAEANM010012772.1, read as the reverse complement.
TCAGGGATCTATGACTTCAGAGCAACTATTCAACATACGGCAGAAGAGGTAAAGGTAAAGATTTCCCTGTCCAGTCACGTCCGACTCTAGGGAGCAGTGCTCATCTCCATTTCTTAGCCGAGAGAGCCAGTATTATCCAGGCATTTCCATGGTCATGTGGCCAGCACCATTATATGCTTGTTACAGGCCGAAAACCCGGTCCAAATCGGGTAAGGAAAACTTCGACAACAGGGTCCATTTGGATGACCGTGAGTGGTCCCTTTTATTTTCAGTCACAAGTAAAACTCATGATGAGGATTCCGGTAAAAAGTGCAAACAGCTCAGGGGAAGCCACGGCTTTTTATATTTGCCGCGACTTCAAATTTCCGCGTTTCCCATTGGCTGGCGAACCAGGCAATGGGCATCACTCTTCCGACAGCCAATCAGCTGTCGGGTCACAAGTGGAAATTGTCAGACCGGAGTGTAGACTCCGGCTGCGCATGTGCGGTACATAACACCCCTCCCCTCTTAGTCTGGTGAGGATCACAAAATGCTGTTAACTTTCCATTGAAGTAGTACCTATTTATCTACTCACATTTGCATATTTTCAAACTGCTCAGTGGGCAAGACTGGGGCAAGTAAAGGGAGTTCACCCCATTGCACAGCACTCGGGTCTTGAACCTGGGCTGTCAGCTTTCCAGCTGACAAGCTCAACAAAGGAAGGTCTGAAGCAGCAGGTTGGGAACAGAATCTCATGGAGAAAATCTATCTATATGATCACCAAGAATCAACACTGTCTTGATGGTACACAATTATTCTTTTTAATAAGTTTTATTTAATAAAGACATCATTGCCACTTCTCCTTTGAGTGTTTAATCATGCCATTAATGTGGCATTATATGAAATTAAGAATGGCCAAAGAAAATAATGCAAGTAATTAAAGGTGAGTTGATATTATTGTGCAGTATAATGCCTATCTCTTTCAATCTTGTCTGAATCAGGTATGACACTTTCTAGAGGCAGTACAGGGCTGGATGGAGATCAATACAATTACATTTTGAAAAGATACAGATGGTATTGGTGAATAGTTTGAGTTTAAACAATGGGAAAATAGCATTTTCTGGATGTGCGCCTGCCATAAAATCTGGTGTATAGTAATTCCTGATCCACTTTATTATGGAAAACTTTGCTGGTAGCAACTAAAAATACCTCTAGCTGTCCATGTTTAGGCTGATGCAAAGGTTGGTTACTAAGAGCATTGAAACTTTGCTTGTATTGTTTACATTTAAGAGTAGCTCAATATTGCTGTTTATATAAGATTCTTACAGCAAAAGTCCTCTTGTAGTATACAACAACCTTTACCATTTTTTGAAGGAGTCCTAATCATGCTTTGTTGACAGGTAGTGTCTTATAGAGAGAGGAGAATTACATGACTCTCAATTGTGACAGCCTCACTAAGGAACTCAAGGCTCTTGTAAGTGCTTCAATAGTTCAATTTTGCAAGTTGAGGGTGGTATATCTCTTGACTGAGTTTTCTGTTCCTTTTTAAATACGTTTGCTATTGCACCACCAATTATGGTAATATTTCCATTCTAGACTGACTTGTATTTTATTTTAGTGCAGTAAATCACTGTGATTTTATTAATCAGTTCTGTCCTGGAGTAAGTATTTTTGCAATGGATGGTATACAAACATCTTAAATACATGAGCTGTTCATCAAACGAACTAATAATATGACACAGTATAAGCTGATTGATGTTCAATTTGCACAGATACTGTTTAAATAAACAAAAATGCTAAATGTTTTCAATAAAATATGAAACAAGACTGTGCACAGCTGGTTGTAGCGTGATCCAGATGACAAGCAACTCAAGATTTGTCTCTGCCTTCTAAGAGAAAGGAGTAAAGGAAGAATTAGATGAAACAGATTACTACCTGTTTAATAGAAGGACAAGAATTAATAAGTACATAAATAAGTCGCAGGGAGAGAGAAAAACTAAAGCTACTAAAGCATCTTTTTCCCAGGGGTCTACATTTACTAAATGATAAATGTTCCCTGGAAAAGATTTCAGTACTTTCACTGTCTTGTTTTGGAGATCCACCTGGCTTTTAAAGGCATATTTCCCCCAACCAAACAATTGAAGAGATGACTCTTATTAGCTGACAACATTGAATTTCAGCTGAAATTATACAGGAGTTGGTATTTTTTATGACATCTGTGCACTTTCATCTGACTTCACTTTTCTTTTCAGCTCTTCTTAAATTAGCTCATTTGATCATTACAGCTTCCTTAAGGAAAACATAAGCCATATTCAAACACATGGGGAAATATCCCAATTTGAGGATACAGTGAGCAGCATCCAAATGGAGAAAAGATCTCACTTCCAGACAATTATTATATGTCCCACTGTTTGCAAGAAAAACATGCATGTCCCTCCTTCCATGGACACCTACAGAGTCTGAATACTCATGGCCCCGTTCATGACTTGCTTTACCCAAGGAAGAAGGAGGGACAACATGCAGTCTCCTCCACAGCTTTTCATGATGGAAATATTCCATGATGATCCTCATCAAACCTCCTGATTCATTCCATCTCCCCATTTTTTTTAAAAAAGTGTGGGGGTGGAGTCTTAGTCAATGGCATCGAAGAACTCACACAGGTGGCACAGTTCTTTTACTGCTATACAAAAAATGTACAATATCATTAATATACAAATAGATATTTAGGAGTATTTTTATGTTTGCATCACTATAGGAAAAGCAATAATTATCACCATCATAGCAATTGGAACTTTTACTCAGAAATGTCTGATTACCTTTCTAAATAAATAAGACCACTGAATGGCCCTGCCCTGAATCCCAAAGAAATCAATCCAAAGCAGAGGACAATCCGGACAGCTACATAGGAATTTCTCAGGCTGTCTGGACAGAGCTACAGTAAGATTGCAATTTATACACCTAGTATGGACTGCTACAATATATTACCCATTTTTATGTCTTTTGTTGTGACCAAAATACATTACAGCAATCAAAATAATAGATATTACTGTGATTAGATTGCTATGCTGCATTTCTGTCATGAAAAATGGCACTACATACCAAGTCAAATGACAGGATACATTTATGAAATGTTTTCAAATTCAGAAACATCATTTTGACAAAATTAAGAATTGACACTGAATGGTTACAAATTCATAACTTTGCTCCTACCTTTGGTTTTCAGAAGTTGTGTTACACAGGCACAGCTGTCCCAAAAGACTGGTCTCTTCTCCTCCCCTCCCCCCCCCCCTTTCACTGTACTTTCACCACAGCAGGTAAGAAAATGTTTTCTATGAAAAATGATCTGGAGTTACCTTCTCTTGACCATATATCCTTTTCCTTAGGATTGCTAATTCAGAAGTAAAAAGCATTGAAAAAGAACAGAGCCATTTCTTAAAAACAAAGCAAGAAGAATGGCTATACATTGTTTCATATCTCAAATATCAGAATGAAAATTGGAAATTAGGTTTATACCGCAAGTAGTAGTGATGCCCCCCCCCTTTCTACAACATATAGATCAATATCCAGAAATTAACTAAAGGATTCAAAGATGACACAAAGAAGACTGTGAGAAGTCACTGGGAAAAACCAGACAAAACAGAACCAGCACTCATTGTTTATTTTCAAAAAGCAGAGTTTAAATTAAATTTTAACCCTGTTACCTTCCTTTAACTAAAAAAAAAGCAATCAAGCATAAGATTCAATCTTCTCCTTATATATTCCATCTCTTTTCCCAGGCAGCTAATTGCCTGTTTGTAAAAACAGCTACAAGAGGGGGTAAATGTTAGCACATCTGGACTATCTAGCAAGGTCTCCAGCTTGAAAGTGGCAACCCTACAATTACTAGAACAGTGGGGGCTTATTCTTAGTGATAGACTACTGAGGAGAACACATTTGTGTCTTATTTTGCCTAATGCTAAGAATTATGCCTGAGCATTTCAATTCCAGGAAGACTGAAGTAGAAGACAACTTTTCAAAAAGCACCACAAAAAGTGAGTCCTGTTAAACTCAATCCAGCCTATTTAAGGGAACTCACATAGCAACTTCCTTGTCTGAATATACATCATCAGTCTGAGCCTTGAATAGCAAAAATGTGCCAGTATTTTATTCCTCATTAGATTATGGTTAATTGAATCAATAAACTCTTAAACTCTTACCATGAATAACTACTATTCATTCATACATTGGAAGCATTCTCTGGAGAGACACCAGTGGTGTGTTTTTTTTGTTTGTTTTTTTTTCTTTCTTTCTTTTTGTTAAGGTTGAATTCATGAGAAAATTTATCAATTGCTTGCCTGCTTGCTTGGTACAGACAGATTCAATTAAAAAAATTTACCCATGTTATTTTAGTAAATAAGCAGAGGAATGATACTACTGCAATGTTTTAGATATATTCAGAGATATCAGCAACAGTATAAGTACTTCAATGCTTCTTTTTTAGAAATAAAAAACTAAGATTGCTGCCATAAAAATGTATCAATCCAAAGGCTCCTCACAAGAAGTTAACATATTTTTCCATATTTATTGCTATATTTTTAACAAAGTGACTTCTGTTGAGTGTTCTTGTAAGTATATCAATAGTTAGAAAACCTATTTATTTAATTGTACACATTTTACATACAATCCAACTCCCCAGACTCCAGGGAACCTTCTAGATCAAAGGACAGAGAAAAACACAGTTTTTCTTTTTGACTCAAACTCAAACGCTGTTCAATATGCAACTTTCCCAAAGTGTTGAGGATTTCAGTCATTCTTCTTCTTCCTTCAGAGACACTCCACCCTTCAGCCACCTGCTAATATTTGCCATCAGAAAGGGCAACTCACAACTACAAACATGTATCACATCAATACTGTAAGCAGAGCTGTCCTCCAGTGAAAGCTGAAAGACTGCAGATTTATCCAAACTAAAAATCTAGTCTGCCAACTTCCTTTTTTTAGCAGATGATATGTCATTAATAACTAAACTCTGTTCCAAAACCCAGCCTAGCCATTGTGCATCCACACATACTGTGAAATATGTCAAACAAGGAGTAGCAATTATATACATAGCTTTTAAACAAGTCTGTAATGACTCTCATATCTCCACAGGATTATACTACTCTAATATACTATATTATACTCACAAGATAAACTGGTAATGTAATTTACCATCAGTTTCCAAGGGGAAACAAATAGGCGAAAGAAAGAAGATA
>JAEANM010012771.1:0-14670 GCA_017656035.1 Myanophis thanlyinensis | reverse complement strand
GAAAGAAAGAAAGAAAGAAAGAAAGAAATTAAACCTCTCAAGCAGCCTGGCCCTTTGTATGTCCACTGTCCCTTGCTCAATTTTATTGTGCTGAATCAAGCTGGGATCCCCCTTAATACAGGGGCCCACACAAGCCATGTTAGGCAGTCTATAATGATATGCTGTGGGCCCTGATGCTTCTAGCAAAAGAGAAGCACTGAGTTCCTCAACGACATACAAACTTATAGCAAAGCCTCACAGTTTACTTTGGCTCACTCAGACAACCTCCCAACAACAGGGGAGCCTGGCCAGTTGGTTGACCACAACCGATGCCCCAAGGACCTCACAACAATCTGCAAGAGCCTCTAGGAACCTGGATACTGGTTGGCACTGGGCTCTCTGGGCAGAGCAGTGGAAAGAGAAGGCCTGGCCAAGTTACTGGGGCTGTCTAAGAGGAGGAAGGAGGAAAACCAGGCTTGATCATCCCACAATGAGAGTCTTTCTGCCAGGACTGGCTCATTCCCAAGAAAGACCAGGAGCGACGAAGCAAGCAAGGAAGATTTCTCTGCTACAATGGCAACAGGACTCTATTATACAGGAAGGAGGGGAGGGGAGGGGAGGAGAGGAGAGGAGAGGCGAGGAGAGGAGAGGAGAGGAGGAAGGTGAACAAGAATAGGGTCAATGATATCTCTGTTCAGCAAGGAGGCAGTAGAAGAAGTATTTGCGGATATTTGGGCAGCTCTGGGATGGGTTTGTAGGATTATCTGATCTCAGATACATTCTTGGAGGTATACAAATATATCAACCCAGTACACCAAATATTGGTATACTGGTTAATGCAAACTACTGGCAACTATGTGATCAAAAGGATATTCAAGTATTGTAACTAGTTTCACTGCTCTCTCTCTCTCTCTCTCTCTATATACATACATACATAAATGCAAACATAGATATGTTTGGGTGTGATAAATTATATGTTTAATAACATGCCATGATATTCATGTTTGACTAGAGATTTTTGGATCAATGAATAAAAAAGTTTCAGCCCAGCAGCCCCTTATCCCTGGGGATCTACTCCTGGCGAGCCATTTGCCAAGGCAATTTGAGCTGGAGTTGGGGCAGGATTAGAAAGGACTGCTAAGGGGGATGATGCTTTGGAGCCAGAGGGAGCTGGCAAGAGCCCCTTCCCCCTAGTGGGGAACATTCTCCAGAAAACTTCACCATTGCAAAATGAAAGATAAAGGTTTTTTTCAGTTTGGTATACAACACAGCTGAGCTGGAAATAGATTGGCTCCATATTCAAATTCAGATGATGCAATGGGGTTCTGTGCACAATCCTCATTCAGAAGTGCTTTAAGCTTTTCTCCCCCATTATAGAAGTGCACAACTATAAATGCCTTTTTTTAAAAAAAATTTGTATCCTTTCATCACTGAGTAACCACTCATTTAGTTACTGGATTTTTAAAAAGGAATCTGAACTAGCATAAATAGAGAAAAATCAACATATTCCAAAGAGAAAATTAACATATTCCAATTCCTGTATGGAATTCTATTAGGAGTAAAAGCACACGGAATTCATTGGTGGCTGAACTGCATTTCAAAATGTTTTCCATTTCTGCATATCTACAGAGAGGCATGATTTTAAAGACAGCGAACCGAAAGTGTCCAAAGCAATTGGCACCCCACACACACACCTAGGACACCTGTAAGATTACCTATGTTGGCTATATAAAGGCTAGGTCTCAGATTAGGGCTAGAACTAAGAGTAGCATTAGGATAAGGTTACTCTTAGAGGTTCCATCAAATGAGGTATATAGACTGTGTGAATCAGAAAGAAACCTTCTCAGTGGTGGCCTCTTTAGGGCTGGGAATGGTGAACATCTTCTGCATGGCATTTGCTGTTATCTGTTATATCCCCCCCCCATTTCCCCATTTGGCACAATTCTCACCTGCAGAGCTGGCGCTTCACACCATACCCGAATCAGACTTTTGTTATGCAAGCTTTCATTGCCTGTGGCAATCCCTGTGATCACTGACTTATCCAGCTGAAGGGAACAAGAAAATCCTTAAATTGTGGCAAGAATGGAAGGCACCTCTCTCATCCCCACCTCTCAAGGTCACTGTACAGGTAGTCCTTGACTTATGACCACAGTTGGGACCATAATTTCTGTTGCTAAGCAAGGTGGCTGTTAAATGAGTCACGCCTGATTTTATGACTTCCTCCCCACTGTCGTTAAGTGAATCGCTGCAATTGCTAAGTGACTCATGCCATATTAAGTGAAGCCGGCTTCCCCATTGACTTTGCTTGTCATAATCCTCCACCTGGTATAGCGCACACACCTGGACAATAAGGCCAGTGAAGGGCTCCGTGATTACTTTCAGGAGCTCTGGTCCATCCTCTCCACTTTGCAGGTTGAGAGTTGCCACGGAAACTCTGGTGATGTGGTGCAGATAGCCACTGGCCACTTCCAGAGGCAGCAGAATCAGTACTGACAACCAGTTGAAGCAGTCATGTACCGTGGCCCCTGCAAAGGCCCTGTTAGACAACAGAGAAGCTTTTACTGTTGTGAAATATCAGAGTTGCAGCACAGGGTTTACAGATGGGTCCTATCTGTGCATCCTTACAAATCATTTCTAGTATTGCAGAAGTATCTCTGAGCCCCACTTCTGCCTATTTGTTTTGCTTACCTGAATGACCAATTATTCCTGGTTTAACACATGCCAGTTCTTCCTTACTCCTGCTTAGGTTTGTAGCCCTAACTACAAACACCCCTCAGCCTCAGTTGTCTACTGGCATCCTCCTATAGTTGATGAATACTTTCTCCTTAGGCCAGCCTGCTCCTGTCTTCATCCAGTTCTGCCAGACCCACAACTGGCCTTCTTTCCAGGGCAGAAGCTGGCTACGTTCTCGTTCTCCATCTGCCACTGTCACTGGACTCCCTCCTCCCACACAATAATACTTGCCTCTTAAATTCACTTCTGTCGCCAGCTTGCATGAGCGCCACAATGGTGTTGGTGACCGAGGTCCCTATATTGGAGCCCATGATGATGGGGATGGCTGAACCTACCTCCAGCACTAGAGAGCAAAGGGCAAAGAGCATCTGGTGAGAACTCTGGATTGAAGATGCTACCATAGCACCATAAAAACAGGATGAGAGTTTGGACATACTTTTCCTCCTGGCCAGACTCTTCCTCTCCAGTCCTACGTATATCTCCATCAGACACGCCAATGTATTAATTCCCCACAATTGCAATTACATTATTATCAGGCCCTGTATATCACAATCAATAGAAATATTACCAGAAGAGAAAACCTGGGGCCCCTTATAACTAGATACAACTCTAGGACTGTCTGATTGGGAGTACTGGTAGTTCAATGACATCTGGAGGTCAAAAGTCCCTATTCCTGATACAAAAGAAGAATAACTACTAAAGTTATATAGCTACGCCACAATCAACTAAGCAACAGGAAAGAGTAAGGGATAAGAGGATCCACTTCTTTCGTATATTCATGTAGCCAGACTCTGGTTTTAGTCTATCAGTGTTACTCACACCCTGAGGAAACCATGCTCACGATGATGGAGGTGGAGGTGCTGGAACTCTGCACAAGGACAGTAACAAGAACTCCTACCACAAGCCCTGCTATTGGGTTGGAGAGGATAGCATTGTTCTTGAAAATATCTCCAGCTACTTTACCTGGGGGGTGAAAAAGCAGAAAATAGCAAAGCAGATCTGATCTGAACATGTGGCATTAAATCTAGTCCAGCTTACTCATAAAGCAAGTTTTAGTTAGAGCCTGTTAATGACTAGCTGAATGTATACGTAGTTTGTGCATTATTTCCCCAGTTAAAAGATTTTGTTTTAGAATGAGCTCTTTCTGGAAATGGGATGGGGAAATCTACAGGAAGTCTGCAAATAACACTATTAAAAAGCTCTTTCTGGTTGCTAAAACGAAGAAAACATGTAGTCAGCTTTTCTGTATAAGGATTGTGAGTAGTACTAATAGCACAAGCAAACCCAGATTCTCATTTCTGCTAGTTCTGTTGTGCTTAACTGAAATTGTACTTTAAAAAAGAGAGCCTGACAATTTGAGGAGAGGAGAAAGAGCAGATATATTAGGAAAATATGTAGAATTATTGCAATGTACAGTGTAGCTGGTATGTGATAGAGCTGAACAAATGAGGATGCCCTAAAAATGTTCACTAATCAGAAGTGACATTTTTCTTTGGTAAACAAAATTTACCCTTTTGAAGAAGAGATTGCAGACTTCTCATTAGGTACAAAAAAAAACATCTGGAGGAAAGGGGTCAGTCCCATGAACCTCTAGTCAAATTATTGAAATTCAACTATACGCACACCAGCTTTCTGCCCTCAGACACTTACTGACCCCATTGATGGGAAAATAATTAACCAAGGTGTCTTCTGCACCTTGATCTGCTTTCTTGTCCAAAAGCCTTATTTTGCATGATAACATGCTTCCTACTCACACTCACAGGACTTTCAACCATTCCTTCTACTCTCAGCTCAGCGCTCTTCATCTTTTGATTCTGCATTTCGTACTATATATGTCTGTGCATGTGATGAATAAAGTTTGATTTGATTGATTGATTCATTTGATTTGATTCAGACCTGGGTAACAACAGCACTTCCCTGACTGACCAGCCTTGTTTCCACAATGGACGGCGGTATGCTAAGGTTTTGAACTGTAGATGGACAGTTTCCTATCGCCTTGTTATTCCCTAAATAAATCTTGTCTATCTTCTTTTATCTAAGAAGACTTCCTTACAACAGTTATACTACTCTTAACTTCCGTGTTTCTTACTTCATGTATTACTTCCACTCCGACAAAACTATCCAGTGATGTTCCAGTGTTGCCCTTAGCCTCTTTCTTCCCAGGCCAGCTGGAGAGACAGACAGGTGGTGGAACCCCCCACAGAAGGACATGTGGCATTTTCATTCTGAGGGATCATTGGGGAGGAAGGGCTGGAGGGTGGGTGGAGAGGAGGAGAGGAGAGCCAGGCAAGTATCAGGGTGACCTCACCTCCTGCCAGCTGGAAAGCAGAGCTCAGTACATCAAGGGAGCACACAAACAGGTATAAAAAGGCAAACATCAAGGGGACCTTGAGAAAGGAAATAAGGATGGGTCTGGTTCTTGCACATTTGCCAAGGGCTGCAAAGGAAGAACAGAGATTAAATACAGCCATGCAGTAGATTCAGTTCCACTTTTATCACCCAAAGACTATGCAACCGTAACTGTCGGGGCGCCATTTCATTTTTTCCACAACACTAAGCTTTCCATGTAGTTGCAGCACACTAGAAAGTTTATGTAGGAGCTCCAGACCGGGCCAGGCCTTTTAAATCAGTTACAATTAAGTTTCATCGTAATAAATAAATAACAACAACAAAAAAAGATATACCAGTGATTGTGCCTTGAAAACAGGGGGGAAAACCCTACATACATTACAAGGACTAAAGTTAAAAGAAGAAAAAGAAAATAAGGGGGAAAAAGATCTGTGTAGTATCAGTATAAAGTCAGTTATATTTTGTAATTAAATCTAGGCCACGTAGAAAATATTGCTCCATCGTCACATTTTAAGAACATGCTGACATTTCGAAAATTGACAACGAATATCTATCTTGAATCCATTCCTGAACTTCAGGAGAATAAGTTTTTCTACATTTACATAAACTTAATGTCTTTCTTGAGTCCCAGTATTATCAACAAGCTGATAAGTCCACATTTAATTTCTTTAAATGCTCTCTGTGGCCCACCCTTAATTGTAGAGGATATGGCAACCTGGTGGTGGTGCACATATTAAACCATGACTAAAGCAGCTGCTAATTAGCTACCAAGCCAGCCTCAAGATTTTGCTTTCAATGATCAGACCCTAGCAATTTTGGATCAGGATATGGAACAAACCGCCTTTGCTGTTACAGAGCTGGTGAATCATTACATTTTCCAACCTTCCCCTGGAAAATGTAGGATGAATAGTTCAATTTTGTTTTCTCGCCCTGTCCTCCAACTACCTTTTACTGAACATGGATTGTATACAGGTTTGGTTTTTATTACTTTGACTGTTTGTAGTGTTTTGCAGTGTGATTGCTTGGAAAGACTGTGATTATTTTAAACACAATTATTTACAAAAGGATTAGGAAACTTATGCTCCTGAGAAAAGGGAAGGACAGTTCATCTCTCACAACCAGCCATGCTGGTTGTGCTGCTGGGAGTTGAATCTGGAAGGCCCCTGATTTCCACATCTCCCAAGTCCAAAACCTAAGAAAAAACATGAAATTGCTTTGGAGACTTTGCTTTCAGTCCCCAAATGGCCTGACTCTGCTTGCAGTCAGGGTAAAAAGAAACTTTTTGTCAGCAAGTGGGATATGAAAAAGAGGTACCCATCCATCCATCCATCCATCCATCCATCCGCCTGGCATTCCGATCCCTAAACAAACCCAACTATTTCAACTTCTGCTTGAGTTGCTTGGTAACGGTAAAGAACGTGCCAGTCATTTTTCTATAAATGGAAAATGCTTTGCAACATCAAAGGAGCCTGAAGTGGGAACAGCACTCCCACAGTCAGAAGAGATGATTGAGAAGGAAGCTGCACAGCTACACCTAAACACTGACACCACTTAAGACCAAATTTCGCACTCCCAAAATTTTGAAAGAAGGTGGAAGGACCCTGCCAGAGTGTTCTCTTTGTATCCTATGAGTTATCAGTTGGAAACATACAGCATATACTGTGGTTGTGATTGTTATACAACCATAATGATTTATTTCTGACACATGCAGAGTCATTACCAATTCATGACCAAGTTGTAGGGTTTTTATATTACACAAAAATTACTCAAGTACTTTGACCATTGCTCTTGCTGTGCTATAGTATTTCAGATTCTGAGTTTGTCTGTGAGTAATAGGATGTATGGTAGATCAATATTCAGGGTAGGAGAGGAAGAATATCTATCTATTTAAAGTTTCTGGGATTTGAATTCTAGCAATTCATATTGCTGGCCACATTGTCTATGATTACTCGCAGGTGAGATCCATCCATTAACATCTTTCATGGGATAAGAGTTCTCAATCCTGGTCTAGGGCAATGGTAAAAAGCCTAAAAGACACATTTGCTCCACTGCAGTTGTTGTTACTGAAGCTGCATCCCATGTTGCACGGCCCACTTGGCAGATAGGAACACATCTAGATGGTTGCCTTAAAATAAATAGTTATTATCCAAGTGTTGAGCGATTGCTCATACTGGATTCAGTATGCAGAGCAGAGCAGAACAGAAACCCACAAATCTTTAAGTGGACACAAAACAACTGACACTGGTTAGCTAGAAGAAAACCCCCAGCTTGGACTCAGACTTAATTTGCCGAGCTCCATATGAATAGATTTGCCATCAGGAAGAATCAGCCTTCGATGTATTGTTGTTCTTGCACAAGTTCACTCAGTTTTCCTAAAAAGGCTAGCATTTGAGATTAATTTTGAGTCCATGGAGTGTCCATGTTTGTATCTGTTCCTGTTTTTAAAGATTGGGTGCTATCCTGGGGGTAAAACTCCCCCAAAGTGATATGTTGAAAATTATCATAAAAGCAATGGGAAAGAAGAAGGACACAGGGAAAGAATTATTCAAACAAGACTTGGTTTCTTGTTCCAGTAATTAACAGCTCTTGGTGTCAGGGCGCATCCAGGTAACCAGTTGAATACATTTCTCTTCTGTCTATCAAGTGTCCCAGATTAAGCCAACCTAAATTTTCTCGGTCATTAATAAGGTTGTTGAGTGGTGATGCCCTATTTACTGTAGGGTAAGTTAAGGTAGAGAAATTGTTGAATTACTTGCCAGCAGGGAAACATTCACCATTTGCTTTACCCAGTAGGGTTGGGGTGGGGGTAGGTATCATTTTTAAGAGATGACTAGTAGTTTGTCCATCTCTCAAAAGTTAATTCATTGGGTAGATAGGGACTTCCTGCCCCTGCTTCACCTAGAAATTCCTGCCCATCCCACGGATTTCCTACAGATGACTGAGACTGTTTGGTAAATCCTGTTTCACCAGGTACCCTCAGCCACCCATGAATCAGACATTGTAGATGACCTGTGAGGGAGTAGAAATGTACGTTTGCTGCTGAGCAATCCGCCTGACAGTCAAAGCTTTCTTTTTATATGTGATGACCCCTGGTAGAAAGAAGTTGCCATACAGATCACTCAGTGGGATAGTCCAGGCTATCTGCAGCACCCATAACACACAGCCTGCAGAGCAACTAGGCAGATCCTAGGCAGAGCCCAATCATCACCAAATAGGAAGCTCGCTTATGTTGGAAGAAGATGCAAGCCACCACCTTCACACTAGATCAATAAACTCCAATATTAGGTGACCTTGGCTATGGAAGACGAGAAGAAACCAGCAGCCTGAGAATGTGATCTTATATGATGGTTAGAGGAGCACTCTTGAGCTGAAGTTAGGGGATGTGTCCATAAAAACCGCAAGCAGAGCCTTTGAGTCTGAAGCTGATCTAGAAGGCTGGACCAATCTCCAAATAAATCAGATGCTAATTGCCAGCACCTTGAAGTGCTCAAATCCTCAAAATAGCTACTACATTCAACACAGTATATTTTTCATTCTTGGTTTGTGGGCCTCTGGGGTTCAGTTTGACACTCAAGATTGATTCATAGTGTGCTCTTTCTCTTCCTCTACATTAAAGATCTCCTTACTTTTGGGAATCAATTGTCCAATTTTCCTGTACTTGAGAAAAGAAAAGAAGCCTCTCTCTCCTCACTGGGAAGTTATGCTCATTTTGGTTTTCTATGAGAGATGGCAGGATGACACGACAAGAGGAAATATGTTTAACTTATTCTATGTTCTGAGGAAGACAGTCTAGGTTATCCATGGGAATCAAAAGTACTTAATTTAAGCATTCTTAATGTGTGTGTGTGTATATCTTTTAAGCATTTTTCATTCCATACTTGTCTAGGGTTTTACTTATTTATATTTATTAAATGTATATGGTGCCCATCTCACAATCCAAAGCCACTCTGGGAGGAATATAAATTTACAATATAGGTAGGATTACTAGGAATCACCATCCAACCTATTTACAGGGAATCCGATTACTATGTTTGATTCTTACTGTATATTCAACCTAGATCAATTTAGCTACTTGGTTTGGGCCCTAAGTATTTTGCAGAGGTAGATCATCTCCATATGGGCTAGCTTCTTGAAGTCTCCTACAGTTTATTGGTCTTCTTTTTCACAGCTGTGAGAAAGCTTTCCTAGTGATGAACTCAACTCAGGGTACAAGAGTGTCCAACTCCTACTGCTTATTAAACAGCAAATGACATTTTCTCTACCTCCCAGTCTTGAGGTTCCTGCCTGCCTCCTCTGTTCAGACATCTGTGCCTTATGTTGTTAGGAAGATGCATTGCCCTCCCTTGCAATATGAGGGCCATGGGAGTAGATGAGGGCCGTAGAGTACATGATGGAATAATAGTGTTGGAAAGCCCCATTTAGCTCATGGAGTCCAGAGGCCACTCAGTGCAAGAATCCAAATGAAAGAATTCCAGATAGTCCAGTTTCTGCTAGAAGAGAAGACATCCAATGAAGGAGAAGCCATCACCCCCACTGGACCACTGGTTCCACTGTCAAACTGTTCTTACTGGTAGAATTTTTTTTCTCACTTTCAATCAAAATCTTGCCTACGTGTTGTTTAAAAGCATTATTTGCCACGGTATGGAACAAAAAACAACAGGTCTTGGCATCTTCTATGGGACATTTCCTCAAGTATGTGAAGTAAAACACAAGTTTTGAATTTAGAAGTTCATCTCAGCTGTAATTCCAGATAGGGCTGGGCTGAAAAATCTCCTGCCCAGAACTCAAACCATCATTAGTGGCCTGGTGGACCAACAGTATCAGGCTGCTTCCACTGTTCCTGTTAGCCAGTCTAAACTTTCATCTTGGTTTAGTCTCTTATTGGCAAAACAAAAACCCCCATAGACAGTTTGGGGCAACTTCTTCACAGCTTCCAAGAGATGGATTCTCAGCCATTCAGCCTCTCACATTTCACAACTTTGCCTTTTCTAATCATTTGGCACTGATTTAAAATGTTTTAAATGCCATATTTGGGGGGTGGGAGGAAGGAAACAAATTGATATGGTCATATTTGGACCGCTAGAGACTCTAATATATACAGGGAAGACTAGGCTTCTGCCCTTGGCTGCAAACGTCTTTGCCTTGGCTGCTTGTTCCTGTGCTTTTAAACGACAAATAAAGCCATGAGGTTGCAGAGGGCTTTTGGTTAAAAACCATAGTGTCAACTTAGGGAGAGCTGGTGTGACACCAAAGAAATCAGTAGGGAAAGCTGTGGATAACACGGTGGTAAGCATTTTCTTCTGCTACAACTGTGGATCATTATGACAGGGGCAGAAGGAAGCTGTCAGATGGCAGACCCATGGAGGAAAAAAGACTTGATTGGCATGTTTTTTATTGTTACCAAGCAACAGTACTAAAATAGCTGAAGTAATTCTACCACAAATAGAAAGCTTGAATTGTAGCATACATCATTGCAAGGTACTATCTATCTCGGAAACATTGGTAAACAATATCTGAATTTTTTTAAAAGTATTTTTGTCTGTTGTTTGAATCTTTGTCCATAAAAATTGATTCCATATTAGAGTTCTTTCATGTGAGATCAGATTTTCTGCAATCTGTTGGACAAAGGATTAAGATGGAAGTATCCCTAGTGCACATAAAATCTCTCTTTATTAATGAGAAATAATGGTTTTCATGGCCACGATCCTCCTAATAAGTGTGTGCATGTGTGTATAGATCCTGTTCTGCAAAATATTTCCATTACTGTTAATTAAAGATTTCCTCATTTCCAGTTAATGCTATTTTATTTCCTCCTGATTAACACAAATGTATTCCTTAAAGAGCTTCTTCTCATTGCCCTAAAGTCAGTGAACTTTCTGTCTTTCAGAAATGGTCCTTCCTTCCTTCCTTCCTTCCTTCCTTCCTCTCAAGATTTGTCTATATATGTACACTTGTCCTAGACTTGCACAATAAAGGCACACATAGCTTCTGAAGAATGTTTTAAAATAACAGAATGTCATAAGGGAGACAAATCCATTTCTAACCACAAACTATGTCATAGTCCAGTATTTAACAGGAACACTTGATGTTAACAATCACAAGTATACTGCATACAACATTCTCAACCATAAGACGTCAATGGTTCCAGCACCCAATCATTTCTGTTGGAGTTCTGGCATGCAGGACATTCCTCAAACTGTTAAAATATTAGCTTAAAGGAAAGAAATTTGGATCCAGGCCAATGCATGAACAACAGTGCAATGTAAGTAAATTTTACTTTAAAATTTTGGATCTTAAAATATTGGGGAAAGCCCTGAATTTAAACCTTTACCTGGCACTTCACTACACCTCACACTCCCATTTTCTGTGATTGTGGAGGAGTCGTAGGGTGTGAAATGAAATAATTTTTGATTTAGCTGTTCTCTGGAAAGACATGAAGCCTGTGAAAGTTACAGATCTGATCTCCTGTTATCATTCTTTTTGAACAAAATGATTCCATGGTTTCACAGTAGTTGCTACTCTAGAGAAGGGAGCCATTTCAGAACTTTTTCTTACTAAAATTTCTTGGTTTTTAAGTGTATTTTATGATAAAGATCTAGACATGAAAACTAAATCTATGTTGGGGCTAGCTGCTCACATCATGCAAATTCTAGCCAACCACCACATGAAGAAAAGAATTAACATTTTTGGTATCTAGTTACTGTCATCTAGTGACCACCTAGGATTTGCAGTGCAGAGCTGATAGCCCTAAGCATTAGAGATCTACGGCATATGTGCAGTGCCAGGTTGCCCTTTTATGACCACGGATCACCACCATCCATTTGATCTATTTAGCAGGGTGTATGAAATTGTTCTGCCTCAAGTAGTGCATCGTTATTGTTGTTAAAAGAAACAACACACACACACACACATTATTCCACAGAATTATTAATGGGAATCAGAAGCCATCTTAGTTATGATATTCAGAATGATCCTGTTTAATACTTAACTTTTTATCCTGCCACCTTGTCTGGCTTTAATAGTGCTGCAATTTGGATTTCTTCAGTTTGATTTTAATCTGAAGTTGTTT
The DNA here is from genome assembly GCA_017656035.1 of Myanophis thanlyinensis. Classification (NCBI taxonomy): domain Eukaryota; kingdom Metazoa; phylum Chordata; class Lepidosauria; order Squamata; family Homalopsidae; genus Myanophis; species Myanophis thanlyinensis. Next base: position 2,540 of record JAEANM010012771.1, on the reverse strand, counting down.
AAACATTTTTTAAATTTAGAATAGAATAGAATAGAAGTAATTGGACACAAAGGATGAAAAGAAATATTTTGAAGAAGTGGCTGTGCAGAATGGCAGGACCTACATCATCTTGGCTGATTTTGAAAGCCTAAGTAGGGCTGATCCTGGATAATATCACCAGGAAATACTTAGCCTGTAGGGACACTGGAAAATTTTAAAAGAGTAATGCCAGAAGAAAGAAATGAAAAGAAACCTATGTATTGTTGCCAATAGTTCTGCATATACATGTCCTTGTAATCAGCAGAGCCAAACCTGACTTGAAAGTGACATGATGTTACAAAGAAATAAGAGGTCTGGTACACTTGCTTGTTTACAGCTATATCCTTGGCTTCATTTCCCTTACCTGGTTTCTCTACTTCATCACAACATGAGTATGGATTCCACATCTTGGAAAAATGAATGTTGATTTCATGGCTCTCCATGCTTTCTGTCAGCCTCCTTGAGGAGCCAGGGGGAAAGTGCTGAAGGGTAGAACTGACAGTGGGGAACATATTATCTCTAGGATTCAGGTTCATCTGTAAAACTATGGAGAAAGAAATGTTTATTAAAGAAACTGCATCTCACAAATGATAGGATCTTCTGCTTCCTGTATTCTTTGTGAGATTATCTAGGGCACTCTTTAAAAAAAAAAAAGCAGCAGAAAAACCTACTGTGCCGTCCCCATGAAGAGCCAGTACCAGCTCCTGCCTGAACTTTTGCAGAATCTGTACCTATCAAGCATGTAGCTTTAGCTGTCTGCAGAAATGGGCTACAAACTTAGTTGTATAGAAGACCCATAGAACCTCTACAGCACTCTGTCAATAGGATCTTCTATCTGTAGAGAAAGTACCTCCAATGAACACATATTATAAAGACAAAAAAACAAAACCAAAAAAAAAACCAACAACAAAAACCCAGGACCATGGGAGTTTCATTGAACAGAAAAGAAACTAATACCCAGCTGGTCCTAGAATACACGGAAAAGCATGAAGAAAGTGAAATGAAGCAAAGAAGAGGAAGGACAGAACTTCAGCTGCAGTGCTCAGAGGCTGAACAAGACTCTTGAGCTGAGTACCTTGGAAAACGGTGGTGCCTGCAAGAGTCTTCCTGTGGATTGACAGCATCACACTGGATTTTCTCTCCCATAAGGTAGCATCATAGCCTGCCAACTGAAACAGACATTGCCAGTGATAAATGTGACACTTGTCCTGATGTCTTGGTTTCAAGGAAATTCCAGATGCTTCCCCTATGTTCAGGAGCCAAGAAACCATATATATCTTAATCATTTATCCAGGGTAATGGATCATTATTGCAGATAGATGCATATCTATTGCTTTCATCTATATTTTTTTATTGTCATTGAGGCCATATCTAAACTGCAGGGGAGATGCTTCATTGTTTGGAAGAGAGATTAGACAGGTATTAGGTTAGCCAAAAGGTCAGAAAGATTTAGGTGGGCTGGATCTATGCCTGCCTTGATACAGGTATTATTTTTATCCTGGGTTGATTCGATGCTAGACTTAAGAGGTAAGAACCTGCCCTGGAATGGCCTGGATTCAGATGCCCAATCCATTTCTGTTGGTACTATTTCAGGGTCTTGTTCCTATGTATTCCCTTACCTGCTGCAGGTGAGATACTCAGGGGAAACATCATAAGGTCACAGGCTAAGTCCACAGTCCTCTTGCAGACAAAATAAATGGAGAAACACTATGTCCTTTATACACCAGATAGGAGCAAAGTCTAAAGAGTTGTATATTGCTTCTTACATCAATTGCACAGTCCCCCCACTCCCTTGTCAGAAATTCCTTTAGTTAATTGCTAACTTTTACATCATTCAGAGTTATGGACTCAAATGACTTCATGCTATAGCTGGTATGGTTCAAGCTGAGTCCAAACTGCTTAGGATACCAATCTAGTCCTGGCTGCAGGACAGTCAGGCTACCATTCTAAATATGGGAGTGCTTAAGCCTCAGAAATGAGTCTAATTTTTGCTTCTCAAAGAACTTGCTCCAAAATGGACTTTGGAATTCTAACAAAGTGTTTCCAATTAATTTTCAGTAAGATAAAGCAGTGGCAGAGAACCTTTCTTGGCCACTAGCTTATTGAAATGGTGTGATAGCATCTGTGGTGGGTTCACAAAATTGTGGCATAGAAGGCATGGCCAATGATAAAACATCAATTTACCAGAAAGCAAAGTAGCACCACCAAGTATATTCTAAAAGACCTAGCAATAGCACATAGACTTATATACCACTTCATAATGTTTTACAGCCCTCTCTAAACAGTTTGCAGAGTTGGCATACTGCCCCCAACAATCTGGGTCCTCATTTTACTGACCTCAGAAAGATGGAAGGCTGAATCAACCTTGAATCAGTCAGGATTGAACTCTTGGCAGTGGAATGCAGAGTTAGCCTACTGCATTCTAACCACTATGCCACCACAGCCCCTAGAACAGGGGTGGGCAATTACGGCTCCTTCGTGACTCGTGGACTTCAACTCCCAGAATTCCTGAGCCAGCCATG
>JAEANM010012770.1:0-14670 GCA_017656035.1 Myanophis thanlyinensis | reverse complement strand
TGTATGTATGTCTATCATCTATCTATCTATCTGGTTTCTATTTATTTACCTTGACAGATGTTATATACCTATACATTTAATCTCCAGATGTATTTTTATAAGCAATTAGTGAGATAGTAGCAAATTTCATAGATAAATTAAATATGGTGTGCTAGAATCTCTTGTGAGCCCAGAACCTAGGTTATGCCCAGCATTTAAGACCAGATGCCAATCATCATTACTACTTTCATTACTACTTTCCTTTTTTATAAGTGTATAAAATGTTTTTGAATATTTGTTCAGATGAATGAGCAAAATTAGTCAATCTGGGAAGAGTCTGTTCCAAAAAACTTTGAATTATTTCATTTCCCTTGTGCCTGGCTATTCTCGAGAAGGACAATCTGGGCATTTCTGGAAGTAAGTCCTCTAAACAAGAAGTAATTTCAACTTTCCCTGGGATAAGATAAAGGAAAAGGTTCCCCTCGCACATCCATGCTTATAGTTCCCGACTCTAGGGGGTGATGCTCATCTCCATTTCAAAGCCGAAGAGCCAGCGTTGTCTGATGACAATTCTGTAGTAATGTGACTGGCATGAGTAAATGCCAAAAGGCGCACCAAGCACTGTTAACCTTCCCACCAAGATTGTTCCTATTTTTTTACTTGCATTTTTTTTACATGCTTTTGAACTGCTAGATTGGCAGAAGCTGGGGCAAGTAACAGATGCTCACTCCATTACGTGACACTAGGGATGATCTTATCTTAAAACCACGCCTGTTTGGGAATGTTACGTTCCAAGCACCTTGAACTTCTTTTGGTTCAGAGGATATACTCCTGGAAACATGTGAACTTCATATTCTGGAACCACACAGAATATCTGGAGTTAATTTTGCACATCCTGTTTGTCTATTTATTAAAGAGAGAATTAAATAGTTTTATTAAGCATACAATATCAATCTGTAATGGTGTTAGACCCCTGTTCTTATTTGCCTAAGTTCAATGGATTCTATTGAACTCCTCAAATACATGAAACTCTTCTGAGCTTAAATCTAAAATATGGTTGAACTCTTAACTTGATAAAAAAAAGGTTTCATGGAGGAGGATTTTAAATATATCAACGTCATATTGAAGCACTATCATATTTGTGTCTCTAAAACATGACAGATTTCTGGGGTACCTTATATAAGCTAGGGAAGTCTGAGTGATTAAGGGGAATGAGTTATACAATGCAGTCTTGTTTCAAGAAGTCAAAGGCTGTCACATAGCTGTTAAGCAAGCTGGTAAGAAGGCAAAAGGAGAGAAGCCCTATCCTTAAATTTAAGGTCAATTTATACTATATATGGAGTTCTTGCATTTCACTCATTCCATGTTGGCTTTGGCTTAAAGCCATTTTGTATGCAACAAGTCAACCTCTATATGTATTTATCCTTTCTAAGAAGATTTTGTGTTTTCAGCAGTGGCTCTCATGCTTCAAGAGATGATGGTCTATGACATGTAGCCATCTCAAGACAGCAGTGGATTATAAGAGTCATTTAAGGCAGTGATGTATATAGATTTTAAACTGAATTCTTACCGTAGTCTCAATTGGTAGGATACAAACAGAAGACGGAAGATGTAGATAGGTAAAATAACATCCAGAATTATCATGCCATTAATTGCAGTGTTGTAATTAAGCATGTTCTTTGTCTCTGACAGTCAGTTTGGTTATGACTTGGAAATTCATAACATTGGACTTCTCTTTTTCAGCTTAAAAGCAACCAGTGGCAGCTTCAAAAATACTGTAGCGCTTTCTTTCCATACAGGTAGTCCTTGACTTAACTATTCATTTAGTGACCATTTGAAGTTACAATGGCACTGAAAAAGTAACCTATGACTATTGTTCACACTTACAACTGCTGCAGCATCCCCATGGTCACATGATCAAAATTGAAATGCTTGGCAACTGGCATGTATTTATTACAGCTGCAGTATCCTGAGGTCATGTGATCACCATTTGTAACCTTTCCACCTGGCTTCCGATAAGCAAAGTCAATGGGGAAAGCTAGATTCAGTTAATGACCATGTGATTCACTTAACAACTGCAGTGATTCGCTTAACAACTGTGGCAAAAAAGGTGTTTGCCCTCGTAAAATGGGGCAATATTCATTTAATAACTTTGCCTTGCTTACCAATGGAAATTTTTGGGTACAATTGTGGTCATAAGTCAAGGATTACCTCTATTCTTGTCTTCATATAAATTGTGCCTATTTTCCTAAATGTAACACTTGGATAACTTTGAGTTATTTAAGTGGGAATTGGGTTTAATACCTAAAAGAGAGAACATAAAAACCCCAAAGGCAGTAGACTAAACTGAGAAATAAAAGAGAAAATATCTTCTGTATTACTGACATGAAAATAAAATGGACTGTTCATATATTCACCTGAAATAGTCACTAGGAGCTAAGCCCAGCTTGAGGGAGATTTTACTTAGCATTTCCATAAAGTGGCTGTTGGTCCTGCTGCTTGTGAGGATAATGATTCTGCATAATTACTTTTACATTTTACCCACAACAAAATGAGATTTAGTAGTTACTGTGGATGGGGATTTAGATAGAGGAAAATCCAGAAAAGCCACTACCTTCATCTGTTGCATACATTTTGTTTGTTGTTCTTTTTAAAAAAAACCTGAACATACAGATTTTACTAATATTATACCTGTGATACAGCTTTTTCTGCCAAGGTCTCAAGTTCAGTCCCTAGCATCTCTTATGAAAAAGGTCAGGTATCAGTTAATGAGAAAAACTAATGCCTGAAATGAAACTAATGCCATCACTGTAGAAAGTAAATAGTGCTGTCCTCAATATGTAAGTTATTTTATCTAACACAGACAAATTCCTGCCATTGCTCATCTGCCTCAGAATGTGAAACTCTATGATAGCTTTCCCCAATTTGGTGTCTCTCCAGTATATTTAACTTTCAATATTTTAGGTGTTACCTGAAGATAAATACTGTACTTCAAGCCACAGACATACTTATGCAGTAGGCAATAAGAAGGATGACAGGCAAGTTCTGAGCAATACTCATAATGATGTATCATGGGCCTGTTCTGTCTTGATAATAAGGGGCAATATGAGATTAGACAGCCTAACAGTTTCAGCACCATGGAAAGCTCCAAATAAGCAAAGTCTTGCTGTAAAACATGTGAAGGGACTGTAACATTTTATTCCTGGAAGAAGAGCTCACTTTTCTTGTGCTCTGTCATTCCATGAGAGGTGGAAGACTTTAAAAGGGTCAGGCCTTTGCTTTTTTTTTTTTTTCTTAGACAAGTAAATATCTCCAACACATTTGCTACCTCAAATGGGGGTGCAACTGCCTGGTGCAGAAAGAGACCAATTTCTTAGGGAAGCTGCTAAAAGACTGCACTCCCCAAAACTGAAATTCCTGTTTTACAGACAGTTGTCTGTTTTACAGACAATTTCCAGAGACTTGGTTAAATTCAAATTAAAATTAAAATTTTATTGGTCACATACACAGTCATACATGGTACGATATGCAGTGAAATGCTTATGCAACCGCAAGTAAGTTAGGCAAAATGGGAGGGTAGGGTAGGAGATAAGTTGGGAAGTGGGACGGGGTGAGGTAGAGTCATGGTTGGTAGGAGATAAGTTGGAAAGTGGGATGGAATGAGGTAGAGTCATGGTTCCTATTATAGTTCTGAATGTTCCTGTGGTTTCTGGTTTAGTGTTCGTATTGCCTGTGGAAAGAAAGGTTATGATACAGATGTGAGATTTTAGCCTTTTTGATTCCAGTGTCGCTGGTTACATTCTCTATATCAAATACCTAGGGTGCTTCTTAATATGGGGATGGGAATAAAGACACTCCATAATCTTAAAAACACTCAGCCAAAACTGAAATTGTGGCAAACAGTTTGGTCGTAGAACAAGTGGATCTCTCTGGGTTGTATAATCATTGCGTCCTATTTTTAACTACACTTTCATCTCTCTTCCCACCAAAATTCACAAAATCACATTCCTATATACAGGAAAGCAGAGTGGAAATATATCAAACATTCAGTTCTCAAGATGGAAAGTTCTGGAAAACTCCAGAAAATTCTATTCTTTCTTTGCACCGTGAGATTTCTGGCTCTAATTCTTTCTCATGAAAATTCTAATAAAATGTTACTACTCTGCACAACTGGGGAGACTTTTTTTTTCTTTTTGTCGAAGGGTTCAAGAATAATGTTCTTGGAAATGCAAATCTTTGACCCAAAAAAAAGCCAACAGTAGGATCAAAATTGATGACTCATTCTTTTCTCCCTTGTTTCCCTCTTTTCTTTCTCTTCATGAAACATGCTGCAGATGGAAGCCGTGCAGTGTCCTTTTCAAACTGATCATGCATAAAGAAGTTTTGAACTTAGAGCTCCATGAAATTAAAATCAAAGACCAGTTGTGTTCCTATGGACATGGGTTACTCATCCTGGTTGCATGGAATATGCTTGGCCAGGTCACTATGTGCTTATACTCTATGGAATGTTAGATTTGGTTTCCTGAAAATCCCAACTTATATTTAGAAAAGCTATGATTCAAGATTTTTTTTAAACTTTGATTTATGTGAGGTTTCCTTTTCTTTAAAATCAACAGAGTTTAAGTCTACTAATTTTTGGATGCAAGGCAGTTTCTTATCCTCACTATTATAGGGAGGAAATTAAAATATATTAGAACTGTCTGCTCTAATTCGCTTTACCTTTTTAAACAGATAAAAAAAAAGAAATAGATTTCCATCTTTTTGCTTTGGGGACAAATGAACCTACTAATAACATAGACAGCCTCTGGGGATAATTGTAAAAATACACCCATAAATCTGGAATGTACATAAATCAAGGCTATTGGAAGTTAAAACATTTGATAAAAGGCCTTCAAGATAGTCTCAAATTTAAGTTGGAGAACATCCTCTTCAGTTCCCTTGTATCCTACAGTTTCTCCTAATATTTCTAAATGATGCCCATGCAACAGCTTCCCGTTGCTTCAGTTGTGGAAGACAATAAAGATATTACTTAGAACAACTATGAAAGATCAGGCAAAACAGGGAAAACATTTGTTGGCATTTTTATGGGGAGATGATAATGCACCTCATCATATCACAAATCTTTCCCTCTCAGGATAGAAAAGCTGTGATTGCAAAATATGCAAGTCCCAGTAAAAGGTCTGGGGAGATTATGCAAAAATTCAAAGGAATGTCATCACAGGTTTAAAATGTGCCTCATAGGCACTATATTCCAATCACTGTAAAAAAGTGTGTGAGACCATATCTAGCAAATTTGTAGATAGTACAAGTAGGTGTGATTCGTAGAAGCACATTGTGCATTTAATATTCTTTTTCAACATTTAATTTTAATATTATTTTTCTATTCCTAAGTGTGCTTGTTGTTTATGTGTTTTACATACAGTAACTGTTCCTTTTAATAAGTCATTAACTGTATTTTAAGAAAAGAACTAAACTGCTTTACTGCTTTTCATGTTTGGAGCTGAAGGAAAATCCAGGTGGAACCAGAAGATAATAAATAAATGATTTTAAGGAGAGAAAAAAGTTAGCTCCTTGTTCATTTCTAATAGCTGTGTTATTTGCAGCAATATAATCAACTCGCTGTACCATATTTTGGCCAACTAAGGTAGCAGACAACACAAAAGCCCCGGAGCAGGGAATCTGGGTCACCATTTAGCAGACAAATGTTTTTCATTTATTTATTCCTACATTCATATCCCCTTTCCTTTAAAAGCTTAAAGTGGAAAATAGGAGTGTTCCCCTTTGTCACAACTTCATAACAAGCAAACCTACGAAGTTACTGGAATATGAATTGGTGATCACCTCAAAATTTCCAAGTGAGTTCCCTCTGAATTAGGACTTTCTGTTCCTAGTGTACCATTACATTCTACTTTTAATGGGTAAATGGATATAGAGTTCTGACAGAATATAAGGTTGCTTTCTATTTATTATAAGTACAACTTTAGATATTGGGCTGAGACTGGCCCTTAAAACTCAAGCCAAATTCTCAGTTTCTCTTAATGTTTGCTATTGTGTTTATCTCAGTACTTTATTAAAGATCTTTTTCTGCAACCTAATTCTTCTGTTTGAAGTTACAGTTTGAAGTTACAGTCATCCAGTAGTTCAGTCAGCCTATTTTGGTTCAACTTGTGATCTGTTTTACTTAGCTTGAGCTCTTGGATACGGCATACAAGAGAAGGCTTGTTGGCGTTGGCGTTTTAGTAAAATTGAGCAAAAATTTGAGGATAGCAACTTATACAGAGGAGCATGCATTAAAATGGTTAACACTTTTAAAATAATATTTCAGAGCCACCTTTGTTCATTCTACAGTTCCTTTAAAAAGCATCTTTGTATGCTGGAGAAAGTTTGTGCCTATTTTTTTAAGTACTATTGTATAGTACTAAAAAGTAGTGGGAAATGATTGTTTATGTTTGACAAAGTTGTTTCTAAGGTACATACCAAACCACAGGAAGTCTGTGTAGGATGCAAGTGCTTTTTTAAAAACCTTCACTGTAATTTTATTTAAAAATGGTAACATCTCATTCAACTGCCTTGATTATGCTGAAAAATCCCTATTGCTATTCTATTTGTCAAACAAACATGTAGAGATCATAATATTGCATTTTTGGGCAGCTGACTATATTTTAAAGCTGTAGCCATCCTGACAACTGGCAGTTATTCTTAAAATAAAGCCATCTTTATCCTCACTGGCATAAAACAATAAAGTCAATAATGTACATTTCCCTTCCTCCTGTAAGCATATATAATTGTGTGTTTCTTTCAGAATAGTTTCTCAGCTATTCAGTTTCATATTTAATAAGTTCCATTGTGCTCTATTTGCCTGATGCCATGGTTTACACCCTCGTGTTATGTACACTTGCAGCCTTCCAGATATGTAATATTCTCTGCAAAATATGAGTAGGCCTCAATTTACAACCATAATGGAGCCAAGAATTTTTGGTATAAGTCATGACAAAATGTGTCCAGACTCAATTTATGACATTTTTGCAACGATCGTTAAGCAGGTGCCATTATTGTTAAGCAAATCCATGTATTCCTACAGATATTTCCTACTGGAGATAAGTCAAAAAAGTCAAAAACGATAAAAATAGTCATAAATTGCAGTCATGTGATTGAGGAGCACTGCAACTGACTACAAAGGTGACCCAGTTGCTATTCTCCTGAAATGCATTTATGTAACCCTAGGGGTTATGGCGCTATTGGAACTCTGGAGCCACATGATAAGCAGTTTGGGAGTGGGGGTGGGGTGGGGGGGGGCTGTCATAACTTCAGATGATCACTAAACAATCAGCCATAAGTCAAGAACTACCTGTATATACAAAATCTCACTTGAAAGTGTTGTGCGGAAATAGAACAGAATAAGTATGTGTTTTCAATAGAATGCATTGAATATTAAAATAAAACTTTATCTTTACATAGCATGACAACAACAGTCAAAGTACTTGAAACGTGCATTTGCAATGGTTATATATGCATGACCTTAGAGGGGGGTCTCTAAATTTTCCTCCTAAACTCTTATTGCACCCTCATCCAAAATCAGACACCCTGTGGAAGCCTATTTATTTTTATCCCAAAAGATCATCTCCATAGTGTACTGAGGAGGAAGTAAAGTCCCTTCATTTGGGGTGGTTTAATCAAGGGGAGACAAGCATGTGCTGGTAATTAGTTTCCATTCTCTCATTCACTGATTCAGTAAAAATTCAAGTATTTTATTATGGGCAACTAAAGAACAAGAAGCAATGGAAGAAACAAAAGAAGAAAGATTTCATGATGGTAGCGATTAAGGCAGTGGGCTAGAAACCAGGAGGCCTGAGTTCTAGTCCTGCCTTGGGCACAAAGCCGACTGGGTGATTTTAGCCAGTCACTCTGTCTTAGTCTTAGGAAGGATGCAAGGGCAAACCTTTCCCAACATTTTGCCAAGAAAACTGCCGAGACCTTTTCCAGGTAGCTGCCAGGAGTCAACACTGACTTGAAGGCACACGCAGCATACACAAAAAGAACAAGGTCTGATGAAATTGTTGAAATCAGTCATCACAATCCTTAAAGTAAAGAATAAGTCCTTTTCCTCATCTAATTTTCACTCCTAACCTTTTAGGATTAATAACTGCTCCCCAATCCAATTTCTATACATTGGGAGCTATCCCTTGCTCTTTTTAAATGCCCACCACCCAAAAGGAAAGTATTCTTGCTTTCTGCTTGGTTTTTCTGGGTGTAGATTGCCCATTCCTGGACTGACTGGTTCAGGTTTAACTAGTAATCTTTCTAACCTTTTAAAATGGGATTTTTCCCATTCACTACTGCATTTATCTAGAAAGAACTTTTAAAATTTCTTGCAATTTTAGAGTAGATTAATATAAATAGATTAGTATAAGTCTTACTTTTCAAAGGGTCATTTAGGAAGAAAAATGAAGATGGGCCTGTTCTTATATACATCTAAGAACTCATTGATTTATAGAAATTAAGTGAAACATTTCAGAGCATAAAGATGATCACTTATGGAGAGTCACATATCATGATGCGAATAAAAAACTTAGCAAGCCCATTTGCCTATATTAGAAGTATACTGGCTCATCCGAAGATTCGCTCACTATTAGTTGTCCATATGGTATGATGGTAATCAGGTTTTTTTCCCAGTAAATTGATAAGGCTGATGGTAAGAATCCCTGCAAATGTTTGCTCTGCTTGTTTAAAGTGATAGCATCAAGCCAACTTATTGATCTTGAAAAGATTAGTTTTTCATTGCAAGTCCACCAGAAAATCTGAAGCCAAACTGGGAAGTTGAAAAAAGCTTCTCAAAATGAGACAAGTTTCCTTTGTCTATTATGAAAACTTCGGAGACATTTCTCTGTAACGAATCATTATAAGTCAAAACTCCAAAGAGGCTTGCTATATTTTGTTAAACTTCTCTGGACAAACTGGGAATCCAGTTATCTCTGTTTGTGCTTCTTTAAATTTTATAGTACCAAAATGCATCCTCCTAAATGGGAATTTCAGGCTAAAATAAATATAAAAACTCATATTTTAAGATTAAATGTATGCCAAAGGGGTCATTTGCAAAAAAACTTGTACTCGTTTTAAAATGTTTTACTAATGCTGTTTTCCAAATCCACAATTTCATGCTGAAACAATCTTATGAATTCATTTATGCAAAACTGATGGGACAAAAAAATAGGCTTGGCTGCTCATTTGTACATGGAAACCAGCAATTAATACCTCCGCTGAAAGAATAGCTTGGTATCAGATGTGGCCTCCTTCTGATGATAGGAGGATAAAATGAGGCATTGAGATTATGACATGAAATGAAGCGCAGGAGAATATTTTTTAAAAAGAGTGCACTTCGTTACCAAGTATTATGTCACTGACATGGAATGACAAGAGTTCTTTGTGAAAGATCTGTGACAGCTTTTTAAATGAGGACACGTAGTAAGGGCACCACACTAAGAAAAAGAAATCTTTACATTGTATAGAGCCTCAGGCAGTGCTGATAGTTGTCCAGCTCTACTCTTACTCCTGCTTGCCTGCAAGGACTGGTTGTCTATCTGAGTTACAAGCTTATGACAGTAAATGTCACAACCTTGCAAATCTGTGGTAGAACTAATACAAGCAGCCTGAATTACCATGTACTGTTTTTTATTTTCATGGTGAGGAACTAGATTGGCAAGGCCCTCTGTTGTTATCCATTTTGGATAAAACAGTAAATCGTAATGCCCTGATTCAGAGCATCTCTGTAGGAAAGTCATGTACTGTATGTAGCACTAGGAGCCATTACTAGTGTAGCATCTCTTGGAAGGTAATAACTATACCTGTGATCTGTCATCTCATCACAAAATATCATGGAATAGTTTTCACCTAAGCATGGCTGCATATGTGCCTCTATTACAGAGGCCATCGATTTGATTGAACAGTTGTCCATTGTGTTTTGAAATAGTCAAAAGACTGTGGCCAACATCAATATCCTTACCGATCAGAGTTTTTAAACAATCAGTAGAGGCAGGGTGATTTCATCAGGAGTGAATCCAGTAGGATGACAAGCTTTAACCCACATTCCAAAACCAATTTTTTTTTAATTGAGGTCTTTAGATCAGAGAGCACAACAATAAAATACGAACTCTGTAATGATTATGGTTTGGCTTAATACCACACTCATTCCCATGCCATTTCAGTTTGCTTTTAGGGTTGCTAGTAGTCCCAGAAAGGAAGTTCTTCGTAGCATAATTGGAACCATCTGTGCCTGAGCTTACAACTGTTGTAATAAAAGGGGGATTTTCCTGGAGACCACAAAGTGAATGGAAAAAATTGAACTTCCATTCCCACATGTATTGTTCCCCAAGAGTATCAGTGGGTGTTGGATACAATATGTGACCATAAAGCCTTCTCTGCAAGGGCTCCCAGTTCTAGAATGGTTTCTGCTTTCAGGTGCAGTTGCTATATCAGCATTGCAATCTGTTCAATATCAATTATATTTCACAATTGGCACAGTCTCTGTAATTGGTTAATCAGATCTGTTTATTGCCTTCGTTGGTTTTTTTTTTTCCATTTGTTGAAATGATTCTAATTGCTATTTTTTTGTAGAATGTATAATAATTATGCTTGCAGCCTTATGCATTACTCTGATATCTACAAGGATGAAGAGCACCCCCAAAATATTTTAATGCATGCAATTATGACAATCTTGCTATTCTTAATTAAGATCATTTGAAATGCTGTTGAAGACATACAGTATTTAAGTTCCTATTTCAGTTGGCCCTAGCTTGGAAAGGAACCAAGTCTTGCTGTCTTCTAATATGGTGTTTCTCAATTTTACCAATTATAAGATACGTGGACTTCATTTTTCAGAATTCCCCAATTAGAAGTTCATGTTAGAGTTCAAGTGGCTGGAACTACTAGAGCTGTACCTTATTTACTAACTGAGGATTAACTATGCAGGCCATACTTTTTCAAAGAATTTCATAGATTTTTTCCTAGCACCTAGCAGTGATTGTTAGTACAAAAAGCTGGAATCACCTGATAATGGCACCAGCAGGTCCAGTCAGGGCCATCCAGCTAAAGATTAGACTTTTCTTTAACTCCATTGTGAACTTTGATAAGGGCTGTAACTAACAATTCATTATTCAACTGTTTTCTAGATTTGAAAACTGGAGCTAAAGAATGTGAAATAATGAATAAATAATTGTCTTTGCTTTATCCATCTGTGACTTCACAGTAAAAAGGCTAGAGATTAGAATTAAAGCTTAAGAACTTGGCATTACGTCTTAAGAGTTTATACTGTCGTTATTTTTCCCCTTTTTACTTCTGTGTAATATTAAGAGCTGTAGTTAAGGTTGCATATCCTGTGTAATATTATTTAGTCTTTGAGTTTGCTTTTTTCCTGGGAACCCATCATATACTACTGCTTATTTAGTAGTTGGTAGTGAATATCAATTGGATATACAGAAGTCTTGACTGCAGAGAGATCATTGAAAAGCAAAAGAAGTCAAAGTGCAAATGAACAATAACAGCTACAAAAATACAGAGAAATGCTTTCCATACCAAGTACCTCACTGTAAACGAAATGCAGGAATCTCTGTATCTAGTGTTCATTGTTATGGCAACAGGATCATCATAGAATAGATATCGTGTACCAGGCTAGTTCTTATTTACAAGAATACTTTAGTTTAGTAGCAATAGAATGTACATTTGTAGTGAACTCCCTCCCCCCCCCCCTTTTGTTGCTGGTCATTGGGGTAAATAATAGGGGAACATTTCAGTATACGATATGTGCTTTATTTTTTTATGACCTCTTCCATAAACATCACTAGAAATGTGATATTGATACTTTTGCTGCAAACGTGCAACTATCACTTTGCTAGATGACAAAAGAGCAAATTTTGCATTGTTTCTTTCTTTCTTTTTTTGAACCTCTTAATATAGTTTTGTCTTTAATTTTACTGCTTTGGATAATACCAGTAGGAAATTGCATAAGGATCAAAGTTTTATGTTTCGTGCTGCCATCTAGTGATTAATTCACAGATAGTGAGAGTTGCTGAAGAAACACAGTTCAGTTAGGCCGTGCTATTTCTATACAGTACTCTTATTTTATGTTTGCATGACAATTCTCCCATTATTGACTGCATAACAAATGTGAATGAAATAAAAATAGAATAGTGACATTTCTTTTTAACGGACTACCTAGGGAGAAGAAAAATTATTTCCTTGAGAGTCTGATAAATCAAAGAGAGGGCATTATGTTGGTGCAAGTGATATAAATATCTCCTTTATCATTTATGTCATTTTTGTGATGATGCAAATGTAAGAAATCGCAATGGGACAAGGTAAGTTACACATGAAACCAATTGAATTGAGGTTCAGAAATTTGATTTTTCACTGTCTACTAAAGGCAAATATATATCAGAAATTGCCTGAAGTAACATTTACTTAAAAGCGACATTTATACTTCTGTTTGTGTGTTAGTTCAGATTTTTTATTTCACACGAAGACTTCTATCTGGGAGGTCCTCCCTGCCATAAACTTTAGAGAGGATGCTAGCAGAAGCTGGACCAAGATCCCTGCTAATATGGAATAGATTTCTCAATTGTTTAAATCAGAACAGAACAGAATAACAGAGTTGGAAGAGACCTTGGAGGTCTTCTAGTCCAACCCCCTATATCATTTCAGACAAATGGTTGTCCAATTTCTCTTTAAAAACCTCTTGTGCTGGAGCACCCACAACTCTTGGAGTTGTTCCACTGATTCTAACTGTCAGGAAATTTCTCTTTTGTTGTCTCCTTGATGGTTTGGTTGCTTCTCTCCTTGATTAGTTTCCACCCATTGCTTCTTGTCCTGCCTTCAGATGCTTTGGAGAATAGCTTGACTCCCTCTTCTTTGTGGCAGCCCCTGAAATATTGGAACATTATTATCATGTCACCCCTAGTCCTTCTTTTCATCAAACTAGACACACCCAATTCCTGCAACTGCTCCTTATATGCTTTAGCCTTCAGTCCCATAATCATCTTTCTTGGTTTTCTCTCCACTCTTTCTGGAGTCTCGGCATCTTTTTTATATCGTGGCAACCAAATCAGTCTTCCACAGCCTGGCTCTCTGTTAGAATTCTAAATCAAGCAGATATCCAAGATTTTTGGAGGGATATTTGTCTCAAATATCAAAAGAAGAATAGTACCAATAGTAATAGGCACCTTGGGTGCAATCCCAAAACATCTGGACTATCACTTTACCATTTTGAATTTTTTTTATTAGTTGATCAAAATATAAAATACAAAGAAAAAAATTAAAAGAATGGGAAAGCAAGGGAGGAAAAGGGGGAAAGGAAAAAGTCCAGGGGAAAGGGGGTAAAAAGAAGAAAAACATTGATGTCCAACACTTTTTAGCACAGTAGAATAAAGAAGTAACACGCAGCCTTAACTTTTTGCTTTTACACAGTGTAATATATACTAGCCATTTCTATAGCAGCAAATCTATATAATCAGCAAAACCCAAAGTCAAAGTTTCATTTCTTTTTCTCCTCTTGGAGCACCATTTGAACACCATTAACATTGACAAAATCAATGGCAAATGGTAGCTTGGCTTGGAACAGCTTACATCTTATGACGATACCTTTAATACGATCAAACAACAATATCTGCCTATACCAGGGCCTTGGGAAGGACTTGACAGGTGAATTAAAAAAAATGCCAAATCCAATCCCAAATATCTGACTGACTGTGTTTGCTACGTTTTGATGAAGTTGAGTGCTTGGAGACAATGTATTCTACCAGAAGATAGAATATGCCAGACTAGTTTTAGCATAGGAACCAGACTAACTGTACTCATAAACCCATTTAATAGACTCCTATATGAGATTGGGTATCATCCAGATCAACTATGACTGTATCAAATGTTCCTGGGCATTTGTCCACAAATGGGCAATGGGACTCAGAAGCAATGTCTGGGCAACCAGGACCTAGCCTTGTAGCATCCCTGGAAGAATAACAAATGCAGACAAAGCAAAAGTATACTTTTGTTTGAAAATTGCATCATTACGGCTTGCTATCATAAATCAGAACCAACAAAGAGTAGGAATCATTAAAGCGAATGTTTGAATGTTTATCCAAACTCAAATATCATTCAACATGGATTAGCGGATCAAAAGAGATTAATTTCCAGAAAGGAGGAAAAAAAATCAGGGATGCAGAACTCGAAGAGAGTAAAAAAAAATATGTGAAAATGGAAAACCCAAAAACAATAGTAGAAGAATACAGAAGAAGAATATAAGACACTGAAGACCTACTCATTTTGTTTGTGGAAAGCTTGCACAGACACCCTGTGGGACTCCCTGGTCAGTGTTATTAGAGAAGATGTTTGCAATATTGGTCTCTCCTTCTGCATGTAAATTGGCCTCTTGGTGATCCATCTTTTTCATATCTCAGGTTTCCTTTGAACATTCTTTGTTCACTTGCTGCCTGAGAGGTGGCTCCTGGGGCTTCATTATTAGCTAAGCCAAACTTCCTCCATGCATCAGCGGATTAGGTTATTTTTTTTTTAATAAAAAATGAACACATGTTCAAGTGTCAGACGAATGTAGACAATATGCTACAACAGCGGTGGGCAATTATGGCTTCTTCATGGCTCGTGGACTTCAACTCCCAGAATTCCTGAGCCAGCATGGCTGGCTCAGGA
>JAEANM010012769.1:0-14670 GCA_017656035.1 Myanophis thanlyinensis | reverse complement strand
TGACTTGAAGCAGAAGGCACCAGCCTGAAGATGGCGAGTGAGATCTCGCCGAAACGTTGCAAAAAGACTCTGAAACTATCAGTCACCTTCAAAATAAAAGCAACCCACAAGGGCTGGGCATGGACAGCCAAAGGGCCAAATCTGGCCAGGGAACAGTAAAATGCCCTTGTCTGGTGCAAGATGTAGGATCATTTCCCTTAATTACAATCTAGAAACAATCCTGCATAGAGGTAGGTCTTCACTTACAAGCAGACACTTAATAAATACTCAGAGTTATTATAACCCTCCCTGTGGCCACATGATCACATTTTGGGTGCTTGGCAACTGACCCACATTTATGGCTGTTTGCAGCATCCCATACATGACAGTAATTTATGACTTTTTTGCTGGAAGCTTGCACTTTCTTCTTCTGGGGTTATACTTAATGACTGGCAGGATTTATGGCCCTAATTTCAGGCTCAACTATGGTCATAAGGCGAGGATTTACGTAGTTATGTTTTAAGGAATGCTAAAGCACTAGACATGAGTGGATACTCAGAGAAGAGATCAATACATAATCAAGGACTTGACTGCTGAATTCTAATGGACATCACAAGCCGCAGAGCAGTTGGTGCAACTCACTAAACCAGGCTAAAATGGAGTTGGGTAGTTAGTGGTTCAGGGTTTTTTGGGAAATTGAGATACTGTCTTAGCAAGTGATATCAGCCAGGCCATTATGGGGTGGTGGTAAGATATAATGATATAAAGATATAAACACAGACAGTGTATTTATGGGGTTGAACATTTCAACTGTTGGTGTAATCTGACATGGGCAATTATCGTTCCCTTGTAGCCATCAAGTAGTGTGAAGTTATGCCGCCTTTATACAGTCGGTAGCTTGTCTCTCCATGAAGGAAGAGGAGAGTTCAAAGCAATTCTGTCTAAGCATTCTTCCATTATTGAAAGGAATGTTTTGTATCCCCTCCTCTCAAAACATTATTTGATGAAAATGAACTAGATTGAAGTCAGTAGCTGCGCTCGGGGAGCCAATGTGGAACCAATCTTGGGCTTTAGGTTGCCCCTGCAATTGTTCCAGAACACCGCCCGGCTTCTCAGCTTAAATATGAATACAGGTAGTCCACAATTGAACCCAGCACTTATGTTGCTAAGTGAGAAATTTGTTAAGGGACCTGTGTCCCATTTTACAAATGTTCTTGCCATGTTTGTTAAGTGAATCTCTGCAGTTGTTAAATTAGTAACACGGTTGTTAAGTGAATCCGGCTTCCTCATTGACTTTGCTCATCAGAAGGTCACAAAAGGGGATCACACTGCCACCGTCATAAATACGAAGCAGTTGCCAAGCATCCGAACGTAAATCGCGTGGCCATGGGAATGCCGCAATGATCCTAAGTGTGAAAAATGGTCAGAGGTCACTTCTTCCCGTGCCTTGGGAAGTAACTTCGAACAGTCTGTCGTAAGTTGAAGACTACCTGTAGTGCGAAATGTTTCGCTGGTGTTTTGGTCCTGCGCAGTTCCATCGCTGACTGGTGTGTCTGTTTGCCGCTCCATTTGGAGTGGTGCTTTAGGAGCCCTGAGGCACTCAAGGAGTTAAGTGGTTTCATGCGTTCACAGATGCCCTTTAATGAAACCAACAGGCATGATATGTTTGTTCCCACAATGGGCCAGGCCCCCGGGAGGAGTTGAGCCCCCACCCCCACCCCCAGCTCCTCTCAACTGTCAGAAGGCGCTGTGATTGAAGCTTCTAGCAGCAGCAGGGGAGGGATGTGTGAAAGAATTCACAAGCGCCCAAAAGACATCGAATTCTTGGGAAAGCCTCCAGACTTTCCTTTTCCCTCCTCATCCGTCCCATCCCTATCTTTCTCCTCCTTCCCCCTCTCTCTTCTCCAGTCCATCACCTAGGTTGCAGTGACATGAGAAAATCTGAAGAGATTTTGAGTCTGGCTGAAGGGCAGGAGAAATTAGGTGGTGGTACTGGGTACTGGACCCATTAAGGGTGTATGTAACTGGGTTTCACAATAAGGAGATAGGCACGAGGAGAGCAAGAATACACTGCCAACAAATAATTATTCCACTTATCACTCTTTCTCTTTTCGGCCACAGGGTTCTACGAGAAAATCCTTTCCACCACTCCCTCACATACAGGTTACCTAATTGAAGTATACACTGAAATTCATTAACCCTAAACGGGTTTGTTTTAAAGTTTGTACCAAGAAGGGAGGAGGAGGAGGGGGAGGGAAGAGGGAGGAGGAGGAGGAGAATTTTCAAGAGCTCAAAAGAGTTTCAGGGTTTGTTTGTTTGTTTTTTTGAGCCAAGTGATTTTTTTTTTTACAGCAGTCTAAATCTTGATTTGCATCTTCCAAGTCTCAAGTTCAGAACTGTGTCAACTCTAGTGGTTCATACTGCCAGATCATCACTGATCAGCTTAGGATGTAAACCTAGCTGTTGACCTGATGGAGTCAGAGACTTCAATAGAAAAGAGGTCCATGATTTCAGGGATTATCTCTCAAATTTAACATCAACTAAGTCAGTAATTTAGACTCCACGAGAAATGACTGGCAATTAAAACCCAAACGTAAAATATTCACAGCCATGGCTGGATGCTGAGGGTGATTCCCTGCCAGAACAATTGCAACTATACTTGGCAGTTCAAAATCTTCTTTGGCTCTTTTATAACTGAAGACAGCAATTTTATTTCAATTATTCCCTGCAAGCACTTGGAGAGAAAGGGGTTTATTTACTGCAAAGTACCTCTAAGTGTCTTTCCAAAATGTTCCAAGAAAGAGAAAAAAAAATGGGATCAAAGCTTACAGTCCTGGGAGACCAGAACAAGAGAGAGTAGAGTCAATCAAATGCCCATTTTTTTTTCTTTTTTGCCTGCAGGGAACCTGAAAGCTGTCCTTAGCTATGTTTATTTTACATTGACTCAGCAGTATCGTTAGGTTAGCTGCAGCTTATTACGCAGTGTGATCATTATGCTTCTCCATCTCTTCTGAGGTTTGTGTGGTTTTCTTTGATATGAACCCTTAGAAAGACTCTTAGTTAACCACCAAACTGCAGAAACCATCAACAGAGGTCACTAATGCTACAACATGTAGGATTCTGATCTGACAAAGTTCTGGATGAATGCATTCAAAGCCTTGTATACATCTCCTTCTACTTATGCAACATTATTAGAGAATTTTTTAAAAGATAAATGATTCTATTTTGGTTCACAATGTCTAAACATACCGAATGCAGGGTTCTTTAAGGAACATTATTGTAAGAACTTCAGTAAGCAGTTATCCATATGATGGACAGCCTAGTGACGGTAAAGGACAGTGAAGATCCCAAAGATGCTTTTCCAAAAGGCAACTGGACTCTTTTTTTTCTTGTGAAAATGTTTTGCTTTTCATCCAAGAGAAATTCTAAAAAAACTGACTTGGATGAGAAGCAAAACGTTTTCGAGGAAGAAAACCAAAAATGTCCATTTGCCTTTTGGAAAAAGCAATTTTGGGACAACCGTGACCTGGATGATTGAGCATCTCCATAGACAGGATTGTGAAGGCATTGTTCACAAAATTAGAAAAGATTCTGCAGAAAAGCAATTGGCTTTGTCAAAGGTCTGGAAGGAACATTTTCCTTCAAGGAAGATGGCTTGGCACTACAGCAACTCTGGAAACGGGGTTAATCCTAATTGCCTGGCTGTGTATGACTCTTCAACTGTTGTGATAACATAAGCCTTGGCTGCGCACATCAACCTTATCTCTCTCTTGAAATCACGAACAAAAATGTGATGAATCTGTTTATTATCCCTCTCTTGATTTATAGCCAATCTGTATGTTCATGGCTGCTGGCTGACATCAGTTTGCATGGATTATTCATTCCCCATTTCCCTGAAAAATTCTCCCTCCCACTGTCTCACTACAAGACAATGAGATATCTCCTTGGCTTGCTACCTTTGGGTCAAAGGGTCATCTGTCTGGAACTGATGGTGAGATACAGCCAGACTTGGAATTTCTGAGGGTGAAATAACAGACATGCAGGGCGCATGTCTTTCAAAAGGTTTGATTTATGAGAATTGAATAATTTAATGACATTTTCAAGAAAAATGGCCTTGAACCGAAGCTCTTGTACTATACTAACAGTAGTTCCAGTATGCAAATAAAATAGATTTACAGGCTAATGGTGTATGAAAGGGACAGTGGATGGCTTTGTGTTAGAATTACAGGGAATGGACTAATTAAACTATTTATCTATTTGGTTCAGTCTGGTCTTCTTCAATATCCTGGTGGACTTCCATTGTTGATGGACTGCATCCAAATTTCCAATTACCAGTTGGGGTGGTGAGTTTTACAGTAGACATGAAAGGCTGGCACATACCAATTGACAGCTTTTCATCCCTTTTTAATGATTTAATGATGAACCCAAAGAAACTTTTGCCTGCAAAGCTGCTATGAGAAATGAAGCATCTTTGTCAAGGAAAAAACAGTCCAGCTGCCTTTTGAAAAAGCACCTTTGAGATAACTATGACCTGGATGACTAAGAATCACCATAGACATCTATCTGATAGACGTCTTTCTTATCAAAATTCACAGGCAGCTTAAAAATTGGGAGCTTGCTACCTCTTCATTAAAATGCACAAAATCTGTTCAGTCTATCTGAACATAGCAAGCCCTGTCAGGGGTTATATCTTCATTTAACATTCTGAGGGCAAGAAGTACTGCACAAAATCCATTTCTTCATAATATTCTTAGAAGGAGAAGTCTACCCCACTTGCTGTTCTCTCTGGCAGGAACTTGTCTCAAATTACACTTGGAACTGGGGAATGGAGAGAGAAGGAGCGATGAGAAACTGAATGTTGACAATTTGGAAATAGATCAACCAACAAAAAAATCAGCAATGGGTTTTCCACATTTCCCATCTGGCTCACAGTATCATAGCCTGGTTGTCACCGACTTGAGATTCACAGACAAATGCACAAAACGGTTAAGCCATTCTGGCTGCGTATATGTAACTGGAGAGCACAGCTCACCTTGTGAGCCACACCATCCGGCCTCTTCATTTAGAAAAATACACGATCTTTGCCCCTTAGCTCTCTTGAAATGATTTGTGGAGAAAAACTGCTGGGCCTAGTCCTCTCTTAAGAGTCCTTTGTTTCAAATTATGTGTTCATAATGTCTAATGTACCCATTTTGATCTCAACGTTTCAATGGTCCCAGAATGTCCATAAAACTACTTTCCCTTCCCTCTTCCCTTCCCCAGATTCCTCCCCCCTTCCTTTCCCTTCTCCACATTCCTCCCCCCCTTCCCATCCCTTCCCTTCCTCTGAGCAACTCCAACATAATTTCCTTCTGAGCAATTGCGAATGGGATTGGTTTTTATTTCCAGTTTACCACATATAAAGGCAAATTGCAATCCTAAAGCATAATAGAATACCTTGAAACTTGTTGGCCCAATAAAGTATAGATAATAGTGCTAATATTAATAAGGCTGAGATTTTAAGTGATGGAAACACAGCCCCACTGTGATAATTCCCATATATTTCCTCAGTGGTGCAGTGGTTAGAGTGCAGTACTGCAGGCTACTTCTGCTGATTGCCGGCTGCCTGCAGTTTGGCAGTTCAAATCCCACCAGGCTCAAGGTTGAGCCTTTCATCATTCCGAGGTGCTTAGAGAGGGCTGTAAAGCACTATAAAGTGGTATATAAATCTAAGTGCTATTGCTATCTAAATGATTTTTCACGAATGGATTACTAAGCACAACACTTCCTAAGTAACTGACTTTCTTGGCAACCATGAAATGATGTGCACTTGTATCCAGAGCACTGGACCAGTGACCACCATTAAGACATGCAAATTACTATTTGACATTTCAGCCAACAACACAAGGTACTGCAGGCTTATGTGTACAAGATTTCTCTTGTCAGTTCCTGCATAAGGACTTCCTCTATGTTGCTTCCATTTGTCTCTGGCTCTGGTGTTGTTCAGTTTCATTGGTGATCTCTTTCCAGAATCTGTGGCAGAGATCTTTCCTAGTTCCCAATTCTTCTAAACTAGGATTTGAATGTCTGCCTTCAAGTATCTCCCCTTTACCGTGCAGCTTTGATGTCTCCTCAGTCATACCTAAGTTTTATCAGAAAAGTCTAGCAACTCCACTATTTGTAGCCTAAAGCAGAGTTTAGTCTCTGAGATTGTGATCTGTGGGCCCCACACTGATTATGTTGCATCACATAGGCCAGCCTGCTATCATCAAGTAATATGATTTCCCAAAGGTGTTTTCTTTAAGAGGTAACTGGACTTTCTTGTTTTTCTTTGAAGATCTGAAGAAGGTTTTTGGATGAGAAGTGAAACTTCTTCAAAGAAAAACAAGAAAGTTCAGTTCCCTCTTGAAAAAGCACCTTTGGGACAACCATGACCTGCATGGCTGAGAATCTCCATAGAAAAGTAACATGATGGAATAGCACCTGTTCCCTTAAGATCCAGCCATTACTCTATGCTGGTCTCTTACAATACAATGGAGGAGCATCTTCTCTTTTGCTTTCATTGCTATAGAGGTTTCTTCTGCTGTTTTCATCCCACATGTTTCCATGATGACTTTAAAATCTACCAGTGGTGCTATTTGAGCTTTCAGAGTCCTCCATCCTAAGATACTACTAGACAGTTCAGCAGAAAAATCTATTGCAAGCAAGAAGCATCTTGTTCCTATTTTCTCAGCCGGAGGTCTTGGCAGAAATGCTTCATTTCCGGAGACAGAATGAACTTTTAATGTACCAAGAAAGAACATATTTTGGAAAAGAAAAAATGAAAGAAAGGGAGAAAAGAAGTCATGAAATGTTGATAAGTGAAGGCACATTACATTAAACCAAGTAAATCATCACCTTTCTCAAAGGAGGCAGGACTGTATGGGTTTCCCAACACTGCCCTTCCCACTTCTGTTGATGGGCACCTTCTAGCAGAATTCCAAAATTCTTTTATCTCTGTGGATAAATAAACATGCCTTTTTTCAATGGTTCAGGAATTCTGAGTTGGAATGCTACAAGATTATTGAAGGAACATGCGTCCCCGATGTTACCTATACAATGTTCCCAGATCCAGGATACATCTGTCTTCTCTACCTTGGTGCCCTGCAGATGTGTTCAGTCTGATTTCCAACCAGCCACACTTTTAGAAGATGCTAAGAAAAGCTGGTTGATTATTGGACAATGCCACCCATGATGCAGGAATATTGTATTGTCAGTCTTGGTACTGAAGTCTGTAATGGCTTGGTGGAGAAGACTCCTGCAAGTCCCTTGGTCTGCAAGGCAATCAAACCAGTCAGTCCTACAGGAGATCAACCCTGACTGCTCCTAAGAAGGTCAGATCCTGAAGATGAAACTCAAATACTTTGGCCACCTAATGAGAAGGAAGGACTCACTGGAGACGAGTCTAATGCTGGGAATGATTGAGGGCAAAAGAAGAAGGGGACAGCAGAGAATGAGGTGGCTGGATGGAGTCCCTGAAGCAGTCGATGTGACTTTAAATGGATTTCGAGGGATGGTAGAGGACAGGAAGGCCTGGAGGAATGTTGCCCATGGGGTCATGATGGGTTGGACATGACTTTGTAACTGACAATAGCAACAATGGCTTGGTTGTATACATATCTTTTTTTCTTGCTGTATTTCTTGCTATTGGTTTCACACCCAAACTGCAATGGGCCTTTACTCTAAAATGCACATATTATATACTTTAAAAAAAAAATCCTTGTAGCCATGAAGGAATGAGTACAGCTTCAAAAGAAAGGCAACCAATGTAAGGCTTTGACAGATTTTGGAGTTGCGAATTCTCTACCTTTCAATTTTTACGAGCTGAAAAGCTTGGAGAGGAAACATGGCCTGTGATTTGATGACTTCTATCGCTGTGTCCCTAAGATGGAATCAATTATTCCCTGCTGACTGGCCTGTAGGCCTCAGGGGGACTTGTTTCACTCTCTTTGAAAATAAAGGAACCAGGGTTAACCAGTGCTCTGAGCAGGCAGGGTGGATTAAAACAATCCAAAAGTTTGAAGAGGAGAGCCGTGACTAAGAGTGTTGGAGGAAGGGTGAATGTAGCACCCTGGCTCATTTCCTAGTCTGACCTAGAAGATGATCCGAAGGGAAGTAAGCCAATCTGAGCATTCTACCAGTAAGACTTGGCAGGCACCACACATTTTGTGCATCACTTCCTGAGTTTTTCTTTTTCATTCTGGCAAAGGCTCAGGCTGAGGTTTCGGCATCTGAGGGACCACACTTGGCTTTGTCTTCAGTCTTAAGAGACTTGCCAGATTACTAGAATAACCATGAATGCCAAAAGAAATTGGAAATAAAAATAAAAGAAAAATAAAATGTCCGATAAATTAGATATAAATAACTGTTGGATTTGGGGACTGGGAGAGGGGGCAAGGAGATTTTTTTTTTTTTCATGAAAAAGAGAGAAAGTTTCAAACTGGATGCTTAAAGTAAGACAGCTTACCGGATCTGTGCTGCTTTTTGTTCTACAAAACTTTTTTTCTTCTCCAGGCAGTGAAGTTGTACAAATTGGTGATATTGGCATATCCCGTTAAGACAGTGTTTCTCCAGCTTTGCAACTTGAAGAAGTGTGACCATCAACTTTCAGAATTCCTGAGCCAGCTGGGGAATTCTGGGAGTTGAAGTCCACACCTCTTCAAGTTGCTAAAGTTGAGAAACACTGCTCTAAAAGTGCCCGAATCTAATGTCAGACATGAAGCTCAGGGAAATATTTTTTGTTAGACAATTGAATTCCTAAAGCTGTTGTTCCAGTCTTAATTAATCCAGTTGCAAGGGACGATTGAACATAGTGGAGTAGAAAAATAAGGCATAAGATGATAAAAGAGAAATGGGATTCCTGCTTATTCGGTTAAATTTGATATCATTGCAATAGATGCGCCAATACTTTCTTCCAGCTCCAAACTTTTTTTAAAAATAAAATGTCCGATAAATTAGATATAAATAACTGTAGGCTAGTCCTGTGTTAGTGACCTTCTCTCTGTTTGCAACACAAGTCCAAGCCTATAGAGATTGCTAAAAATGGAAAATTTGAAATTGGCGCACCTAGTGATTGTTCTCCATCTTTCTTATCCTGTTTTAAGTGTCAGTTGTTATTTCAAAGTTTGTGTCTCTAAATTAACACTCCCGCATTTATATACATTCTTCTTCCCTGTTTCAGCCAAAATGTTTTGTTTTGATGAGGTCTGGTTTTCTTATATTAGTTGTTGATATGTCTTTACTGCCTCAAACTGAAGCAAAATGGGGAACAGAACAGTATGGAGTGTTTTTAAAGATATTGTTACTGGCAGAAATCTGCGATTTCCACTAAAACGATAGCAATCCTCCTCCAGAACAAACTGGGAAAGAGAAGAAAAGAACGACTTAATTTTTTTTTTTAATATATACCACCCATCGGAACATGCAATGTTTTCTTGTCACATAATGATTCTCTCAGCCTTTGCTCTTTGAGATCTAAAACCTTCCCTGACAGATGAGGATTAGCAATAGGGAAAGATCAGATGGCCTGAGGTTTGTCAGAAGCTGATTTATGAAGAATTTTGTAAGTCTTCAAGGAATTCATCTGAGGGTATGACAAAGGCTTATGATTGCCTTTGAGGTGGAAACTCAGAGAAAACAGACTGCTGCTACCAAACGTTTACTCAGACTTCTCTCCATCTGTTTCACATTATTTATTTATCTGTTTACTTGCTTGATTGCTTTGCATTTCATCCTATTCTATTCCAAAACTGGGGTGTGGTTGAAAAGCTATGAGGATCAACAAATCCAAAATATGATGCTGATGTTGAACCAAGACCACGTTGGTTTCTTGAAACCCTGTGATTCACCCAATTTGACATATACAGTAATGTGCCTGCAATTTGGAAGAGGTGTAAGGGATTGGCTGGGTAGCCTGCTTTGTGGCTTGCTGCCATTTGCTTTAAGCTATCTAAGAGTCACCCTTTTTCCAATTGTTTGTGTTTCCTCCCAGAGTATTTGAGCGATGAGGTGAACGCTGATTGTGTTCCTGTATTTAAGTCCAGAGTTTGGGACTGATAGTGATAGTAATGGTGTTGGATCAGGTCTGTGGAGACCAAGAATCAAATCTACTGTTAATTACAAGATTTTTGGTTGCGTTTGTAATGACAAATTGGGGGTGTTCAACATACCCCTGTGAATTTTTGGAGGAAAGGAAAGAATAGAAATGGAAGGAAGGAAGGAAGGAAGGAAGAACATTTATGCTGCCTTTTCTCTGCTCCTGTTGAAATTAATCACAGGAAAAGTCTGTTAAAATACAGCCATCATGGCTGAATGTCTTTATTCATTCCAATTAACACGAAAGTCTTGAGTTAATGGATGTTTCTTTCCTCTTCCTGTGTAGCACCATGACAGCAGTAAGAAGCGCTAATCAAAGACACTCTGGCTTGTTTTCAGATCCCACCTACAAAGGGGGCCCAGTAAATATACACGAGCTTCCTGCCAGGCCTAACTTGGCATGGCTACTTCAACGGCATCCAGGATAATATTCTCCCTAATGCTGGAAGATTACTTATTTTCTCAACCAATGCAGCAAAGCCTGAGATCTCCTGAGACAGGACTAGAGATGTTAACAAAAAGCCATAATGGACTTCTTTGGGAAATGTGCATCCCTGTAAGTCAATGTGAAGAAATTTATCTCAGCCATAACTGTGACGTTGTGATGCAGGTATGAAATGAGTAGAGTTTTGCATGATATGCATTTAATCATTTCTGCCTGGTGCCATTCTCATTATAAATACTGGTGTTTGGAGTAATGCAGTGGTGGAATTCAATTTTTTTACTACCGGCTTGGTGGGCATGGCTGGCTGGTCATGTGACTGGGTGGGCAGTATCTGTAAGCAGGGCAATAAAGATCAGGCTGGAAACAACACCAGGATGTTTCTTTCCTGCCTTCCTTACAGGATTAACCCTGTAAAGTGGGAAAAAAAACAAAGGATATTTCTTCTAACAACTGGTGTATACTACTGGTTCTAGTGAACCTGCTAGAACCTGCTGAATTTCACCTCTGGAGTAATGTATTATCTCTGGTGATCAGTGGTTTTGGAACAAGGTTTAGGGACTTAACACTGATAATACTCAGCACTTTAAACTATTAATATGTTGTGAGAAAGGAGAGGATGGGACAAATTAGTTTGTTCCTTAAATCAATCTTAAAGCAATATTTCCTATACCAGGAGAATTGAAAGGTCACAAAGTATGCAAGCTTTCAGGATATCCAGATTTTTTTTCACGAGGGATGAAGTTCTCAAGCAAACTGAGAGGACAGCAGGAAAAAACAACAACCCACTGATTTGACCAAAAATCTGTTTGAGACATGGAAACAGCTTCTAAAGCAGCCGTGTGAATCTTGCAAAACATATCATTGCAATTTGAAAAGTGTTTCATTTTGACTCCTGGATGGTGCAAAGAACCTCTTTTGAATGCTTTGCGTAGTCCTAACCATAGGCAAAGGAGATGCAGTGGCTCAGTGGCTAAGACACTGAGCTTGTCTATCAGAAAGGTCAGTAGTTTAGCGGTTCGAATCCCTAGTGCTACATAATGGAGTGAGCTCCCGTTACTTGTCCCAGCTTCTGCCAACCTAGCAGTTCGAAAGCATGTAAAAAATGCAAGTAGAAAAATAGGGACCACCTTGGTGGGAAGGTAACAGCGTTCCATGTGCCTTTGACATTTAGTCATGCCAGCCACATGACCATGGAATCATTATCAGACAGTGCTGGCTCTTTGGCTTAGAAACAGAGATGAGCAGCGCCCCCTAGAGTCAGGAACGACTAGCACATATATGCGAGGGGAACCTTTACTTTTATATTTAACCATAGGCAACATTTTATATCTTTATGGAATGGAGTATTAAGGTAAGATGGCATCCTTCCAGACCAAAGGTACTGTGGGCATGTCCACAGGATTAAACATCCCCAAGCACAGAATTAAACTTCACCAAAAGTTACAATGTAATAAGGGGAGAGGCAGTTTCTGTGAGCAAGGCAATAAAGATCAGGCTAGAAACAACTGCCTTATTTACAGGATTAACCCTGCAAAGTGGGAAAAAAACAAAAGGAGATTTCTTCTAATAACCGGTTCTACAGAACCCGTGTGAACTGGCTGAATTTCACCTCTGCATTAACCAAACAACTACATTCTGTTTCCTGTCTCAGCTAAAATGAGGGAAAGTCATCATACATCAATACCACAAAGCTGTTTTTAATATATCCACAGTCCTTCTGCGATGATATTTCAAAGGTGGCCGTACCAATGCAGCCACCACATTCACTCATGCACATACAAACACTTTATTCATGCATACATGTACACTACGAAGACTTCAAAAATAACTGGGAAGAGGTTCTCCAGACCTCTTGTGAACATAACATCTCTCTGCTATACAAGGAAGCAGCCCACCTTTGGCAACACTCCTTGCAAATCTGAAAAATAATTGCTCCCGCTTTAAAAGTCACACTAACATTAATAAAACCCTTAACAATGACAATACATTTGTTATTTATTTTGTTTTTCTTACATTTATAGATTGCTATCTTAAGGTGGCTGGTTAGTACAATGAGGGCATTACTATAAGGCAGCTGCTTTTACTTATTTATCATATTTATATACCGCCCCATCTCCCCAAGGACTCGGGGCGGTTTCAACCCCAGGAGCTTGAAAGAAGTATGGACTTCAATTCCCAGCATTCCCCAGCCACAAGGGAAATGGTGAGAGTTGGAGTCCATGCATCTTAAAGTTGCTGAGGTTGAGAAACATTGCTTTAAAGAATCCACCCATACCAATATGCAGATGTTGCTTCAGCTGTAATGGGAAAAGAGTCTCTTTCTCATTCACTCACATACACACACCCCTACTCAGAATCCCACTTATGTACCCTGTCATTTGCACTTTCCCAAGGCTTGCTGCAGTTTCTATAATTCAGAAGGGCTACGTTTAACTAAAGCCTGATTGTTCCCATCTGAGATTTGTTCAAAAGCTGCAGCAGAAAAATTTGAAAGTTTGCTGTAGCCTCTCCCAGTCCTGTGCCATTCCTTTCCTGGTTTCTATCTTCATATTTCTATTGTAAAGTTTTCCACATATTCTAAACCTGAATGTGTGAGAAAAGAACAGGATGAAAAGTCTCTATTATCTCTATATTATTGTCGGGTTTTGTTTAATCATTGTGTACATTAGCATGTTAATACAATGTGTATTTCCCTCTTTTGGATTCAACCAGTTCGTGCCTATTCACAAGAACTGGTTGTTAACTTTCTAAACCAGTATTTCTCAACCTTGGCGATTTTAAGATGTTTGGACTTCGACTCCAAATACTGGTGGAGGGAGTGTGGTGTGCTGGGCTGGTTGGCTGCGCTGCTGCCTCTTGATTGGTTGAGGGAGTTGATGTTGGTATAATGGGCTGTGGGATGACCTTGGGAGTTTTGTTATGGAGATATCCTGGGTCTTGTGCTGTAATCTCCTGGACCCAGAATGAATCCATGCCATGATATTTTACAACTAGACAACTAGATCTGGGGTTGGGAGGAGTAAAGCCACTCCAAATGACAACAGTGACCAGAGTTGATTATTAAAAGGTAAAAGTTCCCCTCACACATACATGCTAGTCGTTCCCAATTCTAGGGGGCGGTGCTCATCTCCGTTTCTTAACTGAAGAGCCAGCACTGTCTGATGATGATTCCGTGGTCATGTGGCCGGCATGACTAAATGCCAAAGGCGCACAAAGCGCTGTTACCTTCCCATCAAGGTGGTCCCTATTTTTCTACTTGCATTTTTTACATGCTTTCAAACTGCTAGGTTGGCAGAAGCTGGGGCAAGTAACGGGAGCTCACTCTGTTACGCGGCGCTAGGGATTCAAACCGCCGAACTGCTGACCTTTTTATTAAAAAGCTCAGCGTCTTAGCCACTGAGCCACCATGTCCCCTGATTATTAAAAATAATTCATCAAAACACACAAACTGACTGAGCACTGCAACCATTTCAGTCTTCCAAAGTTCCTGGCTTTAACTTCAGGTCTAATGTGAAGCCTAATTGGTTTTGTCTTTCTAGCATGACCATTTGTTTGAGTCGTCAAGTGGGGTATTTCTTCCCTGAATTCAGTTCACCACAAACAACTTCCACATTTGTTTTTAAGTCTAGCCCTGAGTTCTCATATTGAGGTCACTCTTTTTGAATCAGGTCAGTGCCTACATTAATAAGTTTATGGAGTGGGATAGGGGAGTCCACTCAGACTGATTTTTTAAATTGTCATTTCTGAGTTTAATGAACAAGTAACTGCCAAGAAACATCAGCAATGGACCGCAAAAGTCTTGGTCAGTTAGTTGATTTATTAAGAAAGCTCAGGACTTCCAGTTTAAAGGACCTGCTTGTCCCTGGTCCATCTGATTGTTTTCTTGCTTTTTCAGCTTTGTGAAAAAGTGACAGACCCCAAAAATGGCATGCAGGATGTTTTTAAAAAGAGTGGGATCTACCAACAATTCTGAATCCTAATTGTCAAGTTCATGTAGGATTAATTGACAGCTAGATTCAGCAATATAATTATGAAATTATCAAAATTATCAAACTTCCCGAGCTGCACTCCATCTACAACAAACGCTGCCGAACCAAAGCTATGAAGATAGTGATGGACCCCAGCCATCCCAA